>JANHFM010004602.1:23600-42615 GCA_032468115.1 Grayia smithii | reverse complement strand
TCCCAGAATTCTCTAGCCAGCATAGCCAGCATAGCTGGCTGGAGAATTCTGGGTGTTGAAGTCCACAGGTCTTAAAGCTGTCAAGTTTGAAGATCTCTGCAATAAAGTAAAATTAGCTCATCTAGTCATGTTTCCTGTATGGTGTACCCAAAAGGGCTTCCATCACCTCACAAATCTAGAACAAGGATTAGCAACCAAGGCCTCAAATCACAGGTTGACTTCCAAGCCTTTTTTGTAGCAATAGTGCTCCCTCCAATGATATTGGCAAAGCTTAGTTTTAAAAAATCATAGAGTTGGAAGGGAACTTAGAGGTCAACTCATCCAACTCTTGCTCAGTGATTGGAGTATCTCTTTAGGAGGTTTTAAAGAAGAGATTGGAGAACACTTTATCTGAAATAGTATAGGGTTTCCTGCCTAAGCAGGGGTTTGGACTAGAAGACCTCCAAGGTCTCTTCCAAGTAACCATGCAGCCTGTTTTGAAGACTTCTAGGAAGAGACTAAAATGACTATTCATTTTACTTATATTACCGTACATTATTATATTATCTTACAATTTATTCTACGGGCTGAAAGCTCGTACACTCAGAGGTATTTTTCTCTTATGTCTAACCTATTTTCTTGTAATTTTAATCCATTGGTTCTGGTTGGCCTTCTGGGGTCATGAAAATAATAGCATTCCTTTTTATGCATGACAAGTTTTCAGATAGTTTATTTATATATTAAATATGCCTTTCCAATTATTAACAAAGCAGCACTTAAAGACTACCTTGTTTGTTTGCTTGCTTGTTTGTTTATGGATGATATTTTGATTTCTATTCATATTTCACTCTAGGCAGCTTACAAGGTAAAAACAACAAAAGCACTATAGACAATCAACAGAAAAATAGAAATGGCCTTTTACCGAGATGGAGCGGCAGAAATATCCTGAAACAATTATCAGTAAATAAATTCAAACTCAATAGTGGGTCACATAACCTCCTGGGGCAGGAGCAGGTTCTTCAAGACTTTCTTGAAAAACAGCAGGTCAAGGCTACCCAAACCTTGAGGGCAACATTATTCCAGAGACCAAGGGACATTATAGAAAAGGCATGCCCTCTGGAACCCACAAGATGACATTCTTGAATAGATGGGAACATGCCAAGTGATAACCGGTGGGTAAACCCAATTGGAGACAGGCAATCACAAAAATACCGAAGCCCTACATCATAATATTAATAATATTTACTGGGATTTAATTTTCACAGAACACTGTTGCAGGGCTGAACAGTCTTCCCCATCAAAATATGGATGACATTGATTTCAAACATCTTTGAATTTAAGAAGGTAAGACCATCCACCACTCTTGCCATATGATGGGTTTTCTGTTGTTGTTCAAAAGATAGTCAAGGTTCCATCATGATATTGCTAATGCTTGAGCTTCAAAAACCATCATGCTTCAGGATGACATAATTCAGAGCATATTGTTCATTCTGAGACCTCAATGGATCTGATACCTTGCATTAGTGGGTGCCCTATAAATATGTTGATTTGTTTGCATTCTGCCAGCTAATTAAGCTTTGATCCTGGGAAGAAAATGAGCTTGTCCCTCTTTTTAATTCATTAAATTATACCACCAGTGTACATGAACCATTTCCAAGGAGGCAAGGGCAAGCACAATCGGGCAGAGGCTAGTGGTTATTCAAAGTTAAATTTGGTTACAGGTTTTTAACTGATAGCTGAGAAGACACGTTGAGATTTCACCATACTAATGAATTCAAGAGGGTATTCTACATAACAGATGATATACAGAATTGCCTTGGACTATGAGATGGGTGGAACATAAATTTAATAAATAAATATGCTGATGGGAAAATCAAAAGCCACAGTAACTCTAACTTCCTTCTTTCATTTGCAACATTGTGCTAATAAGACTAATCTATAATATGGACTTTATGAAAGTTAGACTAATGCTAAAAATTATCCATAAACTCAAGTTACAAAACTTTTCATGGCCCACTTTAAGTTACCTTGTCAAATTTTACTGAAAGAACCTGAAGTTTACAGTATCTCTGTTATTAGCTTTATTTGAAAATACACAAGCATTCCATATGTTACAGTTCATTCCTTCACTTATTAAATTTGTATACTATGCACAAGATAAAAACCCTGGCAAAATAATAATAAAATAATAAAACAATAGACAAAGCAACAAAACATGTCAAAATGAAAAAAAACAAAACAGGAGAAGGAAAGTTATGACCAAGTATTTCAACATCTTCCATCATAGCTGCCAGTTCTAAGAGAGAATCCAGCATCCACTCTCTTTCTTTTGTATTTTCTGATGACAATCTTTGTTTATGACAAATAATGTGCCATCTACTTCTGCTGTTCAGGTGGTGTTTTCAGATAGCTTCTCAGGTTTTCTAATGTTATCAAAGAGTCAGAAGGGGCCATTTAGTTCCATCAAGTCCAAACTTTGGCTTAGTA
This sequence comes from Grayia smithii, assembly GCA_032468115.1. Taxonomy (NCBI): domain Eukaryota; kingdom Metazoa; phylum Chordata; class Lepidosauria; order Squamata; family Grayiidae; genus Grayia; species Grayia smithii. The sequence goes on along the minus strand of JANHFM010004602.1, from coordinate 40,149 downwards.
GAGCATTTGTTTCCAACCTGACCAACTTTAAGATGTGTGGATTTCAACTCCCAGAATTCCCCAGCCAGCCAATGCCCATTCTGGCAGTTGAACTCAAATATCTTAAAGTTGCTCAAGTTGGGAAACACTGCAGTAGTGGAATCAAAATTAAATCATTACAACTGACTTTGCTTGTAAACATTTCAGTAAAGGGAAGGTTATTGCAGTGGTGGAATTCAATTTTTTTTACTACTGGTTCTGTGGGCGTGGCTTGGTATGGCTTCATGGGTGTGGCAGGGAAGGATACTGCAAAATCCCCATTCCCTCCCCACTCCTGGGGGAAGGATATTGCAGAATCTCCATTCCCACCCACTCTGGGGCCAGCCAGAAGTGATATTTTCTGGTTCTCCAAACTATTCAAAATTACTGGTTCTCCAGAACCTGTCAGAACCTGTCAGAACCTGCTGGATTTCATCCCTGGGTTATTGCCATCTCCCTTGGCAATTGGTTCTCCTGCCCTGTTGCCTTTTAATTTACTTTTATGTAATATTTTACTGCCCCCACTGCTGTTATGTGGATGAATAAATATGCAAGAAAGCCAGAGGTCAGGCATTGGGAGGCAAACAGAAAATAATATTCTCCTCTTACTCTTACCAGTTCTGGATCTGGTTCTGCCAACAGCATTAGGAATAGATTCAATCACAATAAACAGTCAGAACGTTCATCGGAACTCCATCATCATCAGTTTCATTATCATTCATCATCATCACCCAAATTAGCATTTATTAGCAAAGGAAATATCTATAATACATTTTTCCAAAGGATTTTTTTCCCCAAATGCCTTAGATTGATTGTTATTCATTAAATAAAGTCTTCAAAATGTTATTTGCACTGAGATACACTCACAGTCTTCTGAAATTAGTAATTAGCTGCTTAGCCAGATAAAAACAAAACTGAGAGATGACTAATAGTCTGAACAGAAGATATGCTACTTCAGCAAATAGACTGCTTAAGACATAGTTATGTTGTCCTGCAAGGACATTGTGCCAATAGGCCAATTATAAATAATGTTTAACATATGGTGGTTGCTTCTATGGAGTAAGATGCTGTCCACATTATGTTCTTAAGTTTGCATAAGGTTTCAAGGGCAAAGGGACTGTACGGAGACCTGTATTGCTAAAGATTGTTAGATGCCCATTTCAAGAAAAGCAAGTCAATAGCTATGAAAAAAAGCAATAGGCCTTTGATATTCATACTGATAGGAGAATCTAAAATGTCTTCTGAAAATGATCAATAGCACAAAGGCTCTTTCCTCATATTAATGTTACTGGCTGAGAAGATAAGGACCTCAAGCAGAGAGTTACAAGTTCAAGATTCTAACAGCTTGTAAGTGAAGGTGGGATATGGACAGTTTTTGGGACATAATAGTTTAGCTTGATTCCTATTTTCATTAGTTTCTATAAACATTGTAAAATAGATTAAGGTTTCTGCAACAAGTCAATAACTCAAATTTTAAGCCAATATTCACTGGGTTCTTAATTCGAGAATTTATGACACCTGCATTCCTGAGAATTATTCTAATGTTGCATCTGGTTTCTTAAAAGCATGCCTTGGATTAATTTGAGTTAGGTAAAATATGTGAAATTAAGTTCTCAATTGACAAACTGAGAATTATATTCTGCACTTTCTTACAACGTAATTTGCTAGAATTTCCTATCCCTGCATTAATTTTGGTAGCAATTTAGCTAGTGTTTTACTTTTCTGCTTGTCTTTTTTTTTAAAACATGTTGTGCTACTTATTGCTGCTTCGTACAAGCTTCCCCCTGAACTGCCAAGGCAGAAGAAAGGAATAGAGGTATCCCAAGTGTTTTGCAAAGTTTGAATGTTACGATTGAAACTAGCAGATCATAAAACGATGAGTAGTAAGTACGACATTTCAATGCGCTTTGTCCTCTGGTAATAGCATACTCAAGTGATCCTTTCTCCTATCCTAAGTAATCTTGATACCAGATTCATCAATACAGATACATACATTTATTTATTATTTATTTATTTATTTATTTATTTATTTTATTTATCAAGAACATATTAGGTAATATATATAAGTATAAGCAAGAATACATAAAATAGATACTACTAGAGGAAACATTAGGACAGGGATGGTAGGCACACTGGTGCTCTTATGCACGCCCCTAACAGACTTTTTGGGAGAGGGGTGAGGTCAATAGTAGACAATCTTAGGTTAAAATTTGGGAGGTTTGGGGATGAAACCACAGTCAGGTAGTGCTTTGTCCTCTGGTAGGACCAGAGGATCAATTGATCCTTTCTCCTATCCTAAATAATTTTGATGCCAGATTCATCAATACAGATACCACTCTGTTGCTGAAGTCATATTTTCTTCAATTGAGTTTGGAGCGGTTCACTTTAATTTTGTATCTGTTGTGTGCTCATGTAATGTTTTGGTTGAAGCTGCAGTCATCATTGACAGGTAGGACATTGTAGCAGATAATTTTATGAGCTATGCTTAGGTCATACCGAAGGCGGCATAGTTCTAAGTTTTCTAAGCCTAGAATTTCAAGTCTGGTGGCATAAGGTATTTTGTTGCGAGCAGAGGAGAGGAGGACTCTTCTTGTGAATTATTTCTGGACACGTTCAATTGTATTAATGTCTGATATGTGGTTCAGGTTCCAGACAGATGAGCTTCTATTTGAGAATTGGTCTAGCAAATGTTTTGTATGCTCTGGTTAGTAGTATGATATTACCGGAGAAGAAGCTACGCAAGATTAGGTTTACAACTCTTAATGCCTTTTTGGCGATGATGTTACAGTGGGCTTTGGCACTTAGATCATTAGATATGAGTACTCCAAGGTCCTTGACGGAGAGCTTAGTAACAGAACTTGATGGTCTCAATGGTGGACGTAAGTCAAGGAGTGCCTGTATGGGAAAGAAGTCAAGTTCAGCTTTTAATTCTATTGCTAAATTCTAAAGAAATGATTATGAAAAAAGATGAAGGATTTCTAAAAGCTAACTAATTTAGAATATAACCGAAAAAGGAGAGAGATGTTACCCTTTCTGTTTCCCAACATAGCAGGCTGTGTTTTTAATCACCTGTCTAGCAAAATGCCATTTTTAAAAATGTGGATCTTTTTTATTGGTTTAAAGAAGGACTAAGGTCACTTACTTAATGAACTACATTTTTATTTGCGGTCATCGTGAGTGAAGAGGAAGACTACTTGATGCAATGCATCCTGTTAAAAGTCAAATCTAGAGAAAATATTTATTGAGATTTTAAGTTATTATTATTATTTATTACAGTTCAGACACGAGTTTCCGTTTCATTATTTATTAAAGCTTCTTTCTTCAAAGAGGTGCCAAAGTTACAAAGGGATAGTGATGCTGGGATCAAGGTATATAGTTTTTCTTTAAAAAAAAAAAGTATTAAGAATTAATATCGGGAATGCAAACTGTTGTTTTTTTAAAAAAAAATCACTTACTTTACCATTTGAACAAAAATCATGGAAGACCAGTTGGATAGTACTTCATCATACTCATTGCAATATGTTTTAGCATTGATCTTTAACTAGTTGAAATTTTGAAGATTCTCTAACTTCTGACAATGCTTTCGGGAAGGGTTGAAGTGATAGGAATGTCATATTTTGTTACCTTTGATGGTGGGGGAGAGGCAAAGTATCATAAAGATCAGAAAATTTCAAGAATATTCTAATAGCTGAATATCTTGTCAGATGTTAATGGGTTTAATTTTGAGATGTCTCTTCCTTGGCCTCATTCAATGTAGGGAGTGATTGGAGGCTATCAAAGATGAGCTATTTCAAATAATAACTTAGGGATGGCTTTCAAACAACTGAGCTATATTCATTTCTTGCTTACTTTATTTTATTAATTAGCTCTTGGGCCATATCAAAGTGCAAAATTCCAGACACAAATTATTACTAAAATCTGATAAAAACAATTTAAAATAGATAAAATACAATTTAAAATGAAATTGGGAGTATTCATTTCAATGACCTTTATCTCCAATAAGAATCCACTGGATCAACTGATGCAGACTGTTGTATGCAGTAGATTGGAGTTTCCCAACCTTGGCAACTTTAAGAAAGGTGGACTTCAACTCCCAGAATTCTCCAGCAAGCATGCTTAAGCAGCAAGCTTAAAGTTGCTACGGTTGGGAAGCACAGCAGTAAATGAACATTTGCATCCATGCATACATTTTTAATACGATGGTCTTTTAAATTATCTGAAGTGCATTTCAGTGGAAATCTGTGTACAAATTGTTGGATGCCCAAGCTTGTATTGTTTGACATAACCCCTAAAATAGCTACTATAAAAGTATCTATTTGAAAGGGACTTAGAGGTGAGGCAAAGGCTTAGTCATTGGTCACTTAGACAAGAAAGTCACGCATTTGTTTACTGCTGTCTCAATGAAGTGAACAAGATTTAACAGTGCCCAATTTGGCGACTCTTAATTTTCTACATTGTTATTACTTCAGATGGAACATAATGTTTCTTGGGATGCTTATATCAAACTCTTCTCCTAAGAAGCATTTTAGGTCCTTGCATAGCATTGATTAAGAGCATCCTACACCTGGAAAGACATTCATACTATCTGAACATTTCACCCACTATGAAAAAGTAATTATACAGTATTTCTGTAGACTTTGGCAGATATTAGTTCCTAGTATTGGTCTTAAGCTGCTAAAACGTTGTTTAAATACACCTAGGAATTTAATTGACATTTCTAATGGAGCTCTCCTTGTTTTTAAATAGGAGCATGGGGGGAAAATTTAAATTGTGCAAATTTTAGGATCCTTATTACTTTATGACAATAGTTGATAATAAGCCAGATCATTTTGTCCTGTCTTTTGATTCTGACTGACAATAGCTAAAAATGTTCTTAAAGCAGAGGTCCCAGGAAATGAAATGAAATGAAAATGAAGATCTTACATGTTTGAAGCTGGTTTGCTATTTCTGCTGCTATTGCTTACCATATTACTACTGAGATATAATAGTTCCAAAGGAGCTTTTTCAAAGGGCAACTGGACTTTGTTTTTCCTTAAAGATGTTTCGCTTTTCATCCAAGAAACTTCTTCAGTTCTGAAGTGCAATGTCTGAGAATTGAAGAAGCTTCATGGGTGAGAAGTGAAACATCTTCAAGGAAAAACGAAGTCCAATTGCCTTTTCAAAAAGCACCTTTGGGACAACCATGACCTGGATGACTGAGAATCTCCATAGACATACTGAGTTATAGGAACTTTTCATGAATCTTAATATATTCTTGAATTAAGCTTTCCATTCTTTCCATTCTTTCTGCCACACCTTTATTTTATTATCTCATAGGATGATTACTTGTGGCCTCTTGGGAACATAATTTTATGTTCACCATTTCTTACTTGAGCCATCTGTCAGTAGGACCTTCATACAATTGAACTATGGAGGCAAGGAAGAGCCATGTTTCAACATAAACTGTTTACCAAGGTGAAATGGCTAAGAACTTCCACAATCTCCCTCTTAAGTTAAATCTGCCACATGGAGACAACCCAAAAGAGAAATTCCTACAGTCCTACAGTATTCAGACGTTTCTTCCACAAAAAAGGAGAGCCAGTATCTTTTAACTCTCTGGTAGAAATTCAACAACAACTACTTTGATGTAATAGGTAGAATATTTATTGAATTTGCAACACCATGACGCATAGAAAATAATTAATGTGGAATTTGAAAAAAAAACCTTCCACATTTGATAAGATAAAGACCCATGAGAAAAGAAAGCCATGTTATCTTATTCTGCCAAAAACTACAGAGCACCCATGGATTATGTAATAATGAAAAAAATAAAAATGCACTCAACACCAATTAATCCATAATCAAAGTTTTATGAAAATGTAGCCTTATTTTTTCACACCAGAAAGCAAGTGCAGAAGAACTGATATCCCTGTTTATTTGCCTGCAGAGATGTCCTCAAGGTGGGAGCCACAATAGTGAGTTACAAGTCCCACTTGTTTTTTATACATGTCATGTGTGCACATAAAAATACAGGTGGCACTTTGATTACATTATCATCGGCGCTTCTGAAATTTTGACTAAACCTACAAATGCTACTTTTTTCATGTCTGATTCTGCTACCATTGCTAATGTACTACAGACATGGGACCACTATAATTTTCATCCAAATATTTTAAGTGCAATTTCTATCTCTTTTTGACCCTCTTATTTTTTTTAATATGGTTGGTCTCCAATGAACATAAGCAACTGTAATCCAGAGAACAGACTGTATATCATATCCCAGGGGCTATAACTCTATTCTTATGAATATTGAAAATAAGATTTCTGAAATCAATGGGACATCCAGTTAGTATTCCACTGAAATGAAATAGATTTAACATCAAGTAATTTCATTGGAGTGGGTATATGAGAATTATTTTAAAAATAATTCCACGCACTTTGTTTTTGGAAATGTCGATAAGTAATTTTGCTGTGCTGTGCATGCACTTCATTCATGCGGCCTTTGCATCTGAGAAATATCTATTGCAAGAATCGGATCTGAGCGGGATTTAAGCCAACAGTTTAGTATATCTCTGTCATCAAGAATGTGTTTCATTCATTTGGGAAAAGGTTTCTAAAGCTTCCAGCAAAATATTTTGATTTTGTCCTAGGGATGTTGACCTTTCTGTGGATTACATCTTAACGTGCCTGCCTAATGCTTGTCTTGAAGCCACTTTTTATCCTGTTGCTCCAGAAATTTGTGCGGCTATTGTTATCCACGTTCATTTTAGAGAGAGATAGTCTGCTGTGTTCAGTAGCATTCCCAATTAAAATGAAAAGGAACATAGCCCTAGTTTTAATCGTTTAAAAGGGCGGCACCTGCTTCAAAAATTATTCAGGCAAGGGGCTTCAAACATCTTACACAAGCTAGACAGCTCTCTGCTTTTGTTAAAAAGCTTCCACCACCACCCCTCCCCTCTCTAGCAGGCCTCTAGAACAGGGGTGTCAAAGTGGCAGCCCGTGGACCGGAAGTGTCATGTGCAGGCCATGCCCACCCCAGCTCCGTGAATGGGAAGAACATCGCAAAACATCAGTGACTCCAACGTGACATGGCGAGTTTGATATCCGTGCTCTAGAACAATCTCACTGCTTTAAGGAGTTGACATATGTGATTCTTAAAGCAGCTGTAACTTTTCTTCAAGTTCAGGGAGTAACCTGAACAACTATGAGCTGCCTATCTAGCAGAGAGTGCTGCATTCACACTTGTGCAAATGTGCAAGGTTCAAAGGACTTCTCTGATCTACTTTTTGAAGCATCCATAGCCCTATGGGTTAACATAGAGGAAGGCAGACTAGGACCATCCGTATATTTTAACTTACAAGATTCCAGGTCTTTTGCCATCAGCCATGCTGGTGAGGATCAAGAGTCACTGAAGTCGAAACTATTGAGCTACAGTAACATAGTCAGCTGCTTCTAACCTATATTTCCACAAATAAATAGATATTAACAGCATTGATGCCTATCTACTCAGAAGTAAAACTGATTGCATTCAATGGGACTTACTCCAGAGAGCAACCTAAGACTCTTTCCCCTAGAATTATTGTCACATTTACTTCCAGTTTTAATTTCCTTTCCAGTGAACCTTTGATGTTTCCTGTAAGTCTGGCTTTCATAGAGAGGATTTAAACATTTGTTTAATATTCCCACTGAAACAAAAGGAATTTCACTGGATTTTATCCAAAAGGGGAGAAAAATGATGAAGGAATAGTGATAGAATGGTCACATGACAGGATACAAGACTGCACGAGATTTTATCCTTTAATGAGTTTCCACAATCCGAATCTTAACATGGAAGGAATATTACCAAATAGGCTGCATTACAAACCTTCGGTCTGTTAAATCTTGATCGCTTCTGTCAAGACAGGACCAATAGCAGTTTCACATCTTGTATATTAAACCATAATGTACTAAATGTTTTATTTTTGGCTTTTGTGAAGCTATCTAACTGCTGTGTCGAAACCATGGTTTATGGTTTAGTGCAATGCATGAATCTCATACTGTTCCCTGTAAGATAGATCAGCAAGACATAAATTTGGCTGGTACGTATTCTGGACAATTAGCTGACATGTTTAGGATATGTTGTAGAGTAGTTACATGACTGGTTTGTCCTTAATCATAAGATGGTACTACGTGGTCATCAATTGGAAAAATCTAATGGATTTGATGATGTAAGAACATCATGGTTTTTATTCTCAAGTTTTTCTGTACGCCTGTGTACATTTATCTTTTCAGACAGGGAAGCCTGCAGAAGGCAAAATGATATCCTCAAAATATTCATCCAAACCAAGCAGGGTAGCAGGTTCCATCTCTTCTCATGAAGCATTCAAGCACCTTTACAGAAATCAGTTTGGCCTTTGCTGTGAGCCTCTTTAAGCAAGTAGCTTCCCCTGCTTCCCCAGCCTTTAATGGCGGCCTAATGCTAACAAACCAAAAAGGTAAAGTTTGTGATTTTTGCCCACTCTGGAAATAAGAATTGAAAAAAACAAACAAAAATAAAACAGATAGTTGTTATTATTGGGAATTTTTACTTCACCTCCAATCGACGTCTCAGCCGTTTGTGTTAAGCAAAGTTCTCTACAGACTTTATTTTTGTACAATATGCATTTTATAAACTTTTTATGAAATAAAGCTTCTTTCTATTGTTATGAGGTAATCAACTGTCATGGTTGCACAACTTTAATGGCTTTTGTCTCTTGACTTTTTGGAACAGAATTTCAAAGGCAGGTAAGGCTTTGGGTTGTCCGCCTCAAAAAAAAAAAGCCAAGATGTTGGTTGCAATTGCACAATTTATGTTTCACCCTTTGTCCTGTGACATCACTCATACAGAGCTTGGATCACATGGTTGTGGGCGCCATATTGAGTTTTTTTACCTCTCCCTGCAGATGCCCTGGTTCGGTACCAGGTCACTTTATTGGGAAACAGATGTATATTAGCTGAGGAGATCTGTTGCTCTGGGGGCCCCTTACATATATGATTGATGGCTGATTTCTTAGGTAAAATATGGCAATTCTGTCTCTGTCCACCAACTGGCCTTGTTTCACATATTTGTGGACACTCAGCTAGTTGAAGCACATGTGAAAGATAAATTCAAAAGCCAATGAACTCTCCAGGTTTCTGATTCATGAAGCTCTTGGGATGGCATGTACTCATCAAGACATTTTACCAATCACATGTGATTGACTGACTATAGCAATACATGTTTTGAGGAGAATCCTTTCCCTCCTCCTAAATTTGAATTTTCCAAAGGTAAAGACAGAAAAATCTTTTTTTTTACAAAGTTATATATGATCCCACTAAATAACTTTTGCACCAAACGCCCCTGTCGAAATTTAAGAAAGGGAATGCTTTCAACATGGTGAGGACCTGGAGCTATTAAAGAGGACCTTGTGAAAGGACACCCTTGGCCATTCTAATCGTAATTGGCTGGGCATTTAACAAAGGTCCTCTGCCCGAATGGAGACTATGCCCCTTTTTGTTTCATGTCCATGGGTGAGTGCAGAAGAGTCGAATTATTGGTTCTTGTTAGTTTTTATTGTGTATTTAAAATTCAAATAAAATTTTATTTTAAAAAAATTGACAGGATGGCAGCTGGAGTGTCATCGTGAAAACATCAATGGCTTGCATCCAGTAATGGGTTGCTCCCGGTTCTCTCCGGTTCTTAGAACCAGTAGTAAAATCAGCAGGAGGCTCCAGCCACCCACCCCAATGTCATCAGGAGGTGATCTGCGCATGCGCAGAAGCTTCTGTGCATGCGCAGAAGCTTCTGCCATGCACAGAAGAGTGCGTGCATGCGCGCTCCCACTGCAAACCACTAGTAAAAGTAAGTAGAACCCACCCCGCTTGCATCCCAATGCAAGTGTTTCACCAATTCAGTGTTTCTCAACCTCAGGAACTTTAAGAAGTATGAACTTCAACTCCCAGAATTCCCCAGCCGGCTGGCTAGGGAATTCTGGCAGTTGAAGTCTGTACATCTTAAAGTTCCTGAGGTTGAGAAACATTGCATTAATTCACTGATTTTGGTCCCATATGATACTTATGCTGTTTGGGGTTCCTATCGGGTGGGTTCTACTTACCTTTACTACCGGTTCTCTTTATGCACATGGTTTGCATGCGCGCGCCGCTTTGTGCCCTTTGCACGCCAAATGCGTGCTCTGCGCATGCACACTAGCTACTGTCCTTGGAAAAATCTTGAAACAAGTACTCTGCGCATGCGCAGAGCACAAAAATGTAAGTACGGGCATGCGGGTGGGCCCAGCTCCTAGGTGCGGCGAACCAGTTCGGTGACATCACAGTGTCACCGCTACTAGATCGCACAAACCGGGCTGAACCGGGAGCAACCCACCACTGGTTCATATTCTCTGTCATACACACACAAACTCATTAAATCTCAAGTTCTTTAATGAAAAATTTTGGCTAGTCTGCCAGCATAATGCCCCATCTATTACCATAACAACTTTGAGGTCAGCCTCCCAACAAGTTATTTCTTTTGGAGCTGTCTTTTTTCCTCCTCACTCTCCTTTTTATATTGCTTGTTCCTTCCATTTCATTCTTGAGGAAAGCTGCCAACTTCTCCGCCATTCTTCCTAAATAAAAGAAAATAATTAAATTCCCATCTACCTATGAGCTGATTTTTTATTTTTTACTAGAGATTTAAAATATGGCCTTTCATGGCCATATTTCAGAATAGGTCAGAACAACTTGAAGGATAAAAGTCATTTATATTGCAACGCCACAACTTTTGCACATCCTATTCCAGTTACTACAGAGGCTAATTTCATCCATCAACAGAAGCAGCCACATTAAAGCCTGGAGGGAAAGCTTAACAACAAGAATGCTGGAGGCCGGGATGCACAAGCATTTCTGTGTTAGCGGTAGCCAGAGATCCAAACCACGATAACACTGAAACATTCTGTTCAAATGATCCACATACCTCCTGGATTTGTGATATGATATATGCACTTGCTCTGATTTTTATTTGGCAAGAGGTGTTCTCTCTCTCTCCCCCCCCCCTCTCTCTCTCTCTCTCGCTCTGTGTGTGTGTGTGAGAGAGAGAGAGACAGAGAGAGACACAGAGACAGAGACAGAGAGAGAGAAGGGCTCTAGAATTGAAAGGCTGCCATGTCCTACATTCACAATTCTTCTCTCATTTAGAGAGAAGGCTGATATTGCCTTCAGACATGTACTACTTTCTAGGGACAGCTAAAAGAAGAACCTGGAATGTTAGCCTGGGAAGCTTCAGATGCTTTGCTCAGAGAAGTGGGAGCGAGTCATCCAAGATTTTGGGCAGGGTAGAAGGCCATTGACAGCTCTGCAATAAATAGCAACAAGAAAAATAATTGGTCCCAAGTTTCAAAGCACTAAGGCAGAAGTGGAAGGGCAAGCAGAGTGTCAAGCCCTTGGATATTATTCTTATGAAATCGACCTTCATCAAGTGCTACTTTGTTCTGTCTGTCAGAAGAAGGGGAGGAGGTCAATGCCAAACACATCTGCATTTGTCCTTAGCTAGGAATAACAGCAACCATCCTTCTGTTGCATAAATAAGTCCTGATAAATGATTTCCAAGTATTAAAGATTTGCAGCATTTTTTTCTGTTTTACGGATAGCACATTTCCTTCCTTCCTTCCTTCCTTCCTTCCTTCCTTCCTTCCTTCCTTCCTTCCTTCCTTCATTCATTCCATCCTTCCTTCCTTCCTTCCTTCCTTCCTTTTCTTTCCTTTTCTTTCCTTTCTCCTTCTCCTTCTTCGTCTCCTCATGGGTAAGATACAATTGAATTGGCAGTAATAGACTGTTATTCTTTGCATGCACCCTCCAAATACTACTCAAAGGGTCAAAGACTAAATAGTGGAACTTGTGGTAGGGGGACAAATAATATAAGCTCTAGTGTTACATCACCCTATAGTCAGTGTATTTAATTCCCCAATTCATCCAGGGAAATGTCCATCACCTTCTGCTCATTTTTTTGAGGATGTGCAGATGGATGCAAAAGGAAGGAAAATATTATGCAAATACTGTATTTCATGTTTAAAAAGAGCCGTGGTGGTGCAGTGGTTAGAATGCAGTATTGCAGGCTAACTCTGCCCATTGCCAGGAGTTCGATCCTGCCTGGCTCAACTGACTCAGCTTTCCATCCTTCCAAGGTTGGTAAAATGACGATGCAGATTGTTGGGGGCAATATGCTGTAAACCACTTAGAGAGAGCAGTAAAAGCACTATGAAATGATATGTAAGTCTAAGCACTATTGCTATTTAAAAAGATCTTCAGGTTTGATTTTTTTTTTTTAAGGATCCAAATAATCAGTTCTCAATTTCATTTCTATCTCTTCTACAAATGCCCAACCCCAACATGTAGTTTAATACTGCACATCAAACCTTTATATAATGTACAGTAACACCTGTCTTAAAAGTATAAATAGTTCCATTGGGATATCCCTGGGGCTCAGTCTAAGCTCATTTGCTGCCTGCAATAGCCTAAACCACAAGTACAGTTGTGGCATACCTAACACACCACTAATGTGTTGCTTTATAGCAAAGGCATTCTCTGGTGATCACTCAATCATATGTTTTATTGCCAGGTCTTTTTAAATGGTCAAATGTCATTCCAGAGGAAATGGGAAACAGGCTTAATTTATTTTCAATTCTCCATTCCTTACGTGGTACCAATGCTTTTATTCCTCTTTCTGTACTCACCATAAGGTTATACTGTAAATGTTTTTCTAAAAACTCTTTCTTGAAGCATGTTTTATAGCTGGCAATGAACAGGCCAAGGTTTGCACACTAGGTAGAAGTTGGCCATCTAATGTAAAAAGAAAGACCAGCTGAAAACGTTTTGAAATGTTTGTGAGTGGAATAGCATGTTCAAGGAGAGAGGAATTATAAAAATGAATATGTGTATGCACTGAAGTTGGTTCTTTCCAGGAAGTTTTAAAAATGAAAACTGCTCCCAGAAAAACATTTTGTCTAATTTCTCTCTTGAGAGACATTAACTATCATAATAGTGAATGTGCATCTATATACCTACTGCGGTTATACAATTAAATGTCTTAAGTGGTGGGGCTGAAAGTGTTTTAATTTGGATGCCTGCTTGAATACAACATACAACGATCCTCTGGAAAAATTTCAGAAACAAAAACAAGAAGAACCAAAATGAAACAAGGAGAGGAAAGCCCAATTCAGAAACTCAGAAAAAGTCAGAGCTTTTTCCATTCACTGTCAGCCCTTTGAGATAATCCAGACAGGAAACTAAAACCATTTATACTAACATTACCTTTATTGTAAGTCATAGTAACAGAATCTCGCAAGTGTGAAGGCATCTCTTCTGTCCTTTGCTTCTACTTCTCAGAGAGCCAAGGAAGGTTCCTTCTGCTTTCTCTGACCTCATCCCTCTTTTGCATTTCTTTTATCAGACTAAGCTGCAGTCTAAGCTGCAATTTAAAGATAAAATCCACCTAGGGCATTCTTCTTCAACCTGCTGCCGTCCACATGTATAGGATGAGGTTTAAGATAAAGGTAAAGGTTCCCCTCGCATATATGTGCCAGTCGTTCCCGACTCTAGGGGGTGGTGCTCATCTCCGTTTCAAAGCCGAAGAGCCAGCGCTGTCCGAAGACATCTCCGTGGTCATGTGTCCGGCATGACTAAACGCCAGAGACGCACGGAATGCTGTTACCTTCCCACCAAAGGTGGTCCCTATTTTTCTACTTGCATTTATTACGTGCTTCCAACTGCTAGGTTGGCAGAAGCTGGGACAAGTAATGGGAGCTCATCCCATTATGCAGCAGTAGGGATTCAAACGACTGAACTGCCGACCTTTTGATTGACAAGCTCAGCGTCTTAGCCATTGAGCCACCATGTCCCTTTTTAGTTCAACAATAGAAAGATTTTTTTTTTATTACAAATTGACCTAATATTCAAAAACTGTCCAATCAAAGAGAGCAATCTGACACAACTGCCTAGAATTGGAAAGAGAAATACAGTAGCTTTCAACTCTCTGAAGCCGTTTCTTTCCTGGTTCATTTTTATGATAAATAACATGGTATAAGGAATATATCAGAGATTGGAAATCTAGCAGACAAAGGAAATCTCAATTGTTCATGAAAGCATGACACAGAGATCAAACTAACAAGAAGTCAAATGGGAAAAGTATAAAGCAAAAGAAAAGTTAGGACCAAGAAGATAAAGAACATAAAAGTGCTATCTAAATACAATTCAGTTGATGTATTATTCTGTTCCAATAAAGTAGGAAAAAAGAGAAAATATTACAAGATAAGCCAACATTTAATGATTACCTGGCAAAATTCTTCGTTAAGGATATGAGTTTTGTTTCAAACTGCATTCTGATGGTAAATATTTGAAACGTTTAAAATGTTTGAGCCCTGAAAACAATGTGAAACTACAGTAAGACCCTTTGCTACCTTTTTGTAACTCAGGATGCCAAGAATAGTCGGGGGTGACAGATTTTGTTTACTGAAACCAGCTACCTACGTAACACACAGAAGAAAAAAAATGACCCAAGGGATATTTTAAAACGTGCTCAAAATATTAAATCCTTGTAGGGATTAGTTGAAATAGAAGCAGAAAATCAGAATGCTCCGCTCTTCTCAATAAATGTTTTTCTCATTTCTTTAAGTAAGTACTTAGATGTTCAGCTAATCAACTGGACAAAATAGTTTCAACTGTATTCTTTTCAATTAACATTTTCTAACTTGGACACAAGCGAATCAGGCTGAAAGTGTACTTGCTGTGCTATTTATTTCCTTTCCTATATGATCATTCATCATCACATTATCATCAACAACAACAACAAAATGGCCAGTTTTTCAGTAGTTGCGCAGTTAATGCTTAGAACAAGCAACCATTTCAAGTATTTAGCAAGTTCAGGCATTATATTTGATATGCTTTTTAATTACATCAAACACTGCTGTCTTCCATTCTTTCATTAAGAAGGAAAATATAGTATTTACCCTCAGATTTACAACTAGCAAACAAAGCCCTTCTGAAATCTCATCAAAAGAACCAAAGACTGAGCAAAAGCTCAGCAACATTTCCATCACATCCCCACACAGAAGAGGTACAGATTAACAGAGTTGGAAGGGACCTTATAGGTCATCTAGTCCAACCCCCTGCTGAAGCAGGAGACCCTATACCATTTCTGACAAATGGCAGTCCAATCTTTTCTTGAAAGTCTCAAGTCATGAAGCTCCCACAATTTCTGAAGGCAAACTGTTCCATTGGTTAATTGTTCTCACTGTCAGAAAATTCCTCCTCATTTCTACAGTAGATTGAATCTCTTCTTGGTCAGTTTCCATCCATTATTCTTTATCTGGCCTTCAGGTGCTTTGAAAAACAGTTTGACCCCCTCCTCTCTGTGGCAGCCCCTCAAGTATTGGAAGACGGCTATCATGTCTCCCCTGGTCCTTCTTTTCACTAGACTAGTAATGCCCAGTTCTTGTAACCGTTCTTCATATGTTTTATTCTCCAGTCCCCTAATCATCCTGGTTCCTCTCCTCTGCACTTTTTCTAGAGTCTCAACATATTTTTTATAGTGTGGTAACCAAAACTGGATGCAGTACTCTAGGTGTGGTCTTACTAGGGCTGTATAGAGTGGTATTAGTACATCACTTGATCTTCATTGTATTCCTCTGTTAATACAATTTAGAATTGTGTTGGCTTTTTTAGCTGCTGCTGTACACTGCTGGCTCATACTTAGCTGATTGTCCACAAAGGATACACAAATCAACACAGAAGTCATCACATTTTTAAATGTACCCTTTAAAGTGAGTTTCAACGAGCTATAAGAGCAAGGAGAGAGTGCACAATCCCAATGTTTAACAAATCAACCGAACACAGAGTGTTTCATTGGGACAACAACAACCTAAAAGCTATACAAAGCAAAAGAGCAGGAAATCAAAGGACTTCTCCAAAGTTCCAAACTACAGCTCCAACTAATAAACTTTAAATGGAGTCTGAATGTGCAACATTGAACTAATATATTTTGCATTCACAGCTCTACAGCATTAGTAGGATTTATGTATAAAGTATCAGTAGTTTGGCATACACAGGCATCTTTTAATCCTCTCACTTCTTCTGCAGGCAAAAGGAAACACAGCACACTATGCACACAACCTATCCACTTAACCCATCCATATTAATGGCAAATATGAACGCTAATTTCATAGAAGATTTTGATTAACTGTATCATCAGAGTCATGAATGTACCTTTTATATTAAGGAAATTTTTTAGCTTTGCTAAAAGTGTTCTATATCTTGTTTTCTATCTATTCCTCCCTCAAGATTTTATGTATTGGCTAGCTACCATTTCCTTGTGCCAGTTACCAAGTGGTTCAGATGTGTACTACTTTCCATTACACCTTTGTAAAAACAATCAACAAAAAAAACATTATTTCAGTTGCACCATTCTAGAACCTACATGCATTTACAGTGGTACCTTGGTATTCAACTGCTTTGAAACTCATCAATGCATTTTGACATGAAAATTTTGTCCCAGCAATCATCGTTG
>JANHFM010004601.1:12980-30984 GCA_032468115.1 Grayia smithii | reverse complement strand
GGGGGGGGGGCAAGAAGGGAGCAATCATGTTATCAAAGCCCTACCTTTACACATATGGGTAATGCATGCAAGTGATAAATATTTAAAAGATAATTCTTGCTATTTTTACACCTATGAGAATCCTAGATTTCAGACGCAAAACCAAAAGCTTCACTTATCTAATTACTTATAAGTTACAGATCACTTAATCACAATAATATGAATCTGTATAATTCCAGTATTTTGAAATAATATAATTGGCTATTTGGTTTTTATATAGGAGTTTTCATTAAGCTTCATTCTGGAAAAAAAAGATCTATGTGCTCACTTAAATATGACACTGACTTGATGGCAGACAGTCAATTAATTGATTTTGTTGAATTCCAGTAAATTGCAGTAACATGATTTGCTAGGCTTCATTGCCTTTACACCTGCAACAAAATAATGGATTATCCACCAGAGAAGACTATTGTTGCCAAGTCACAATGTTAAAGACGTATTAGAAATTCAACCTTATTGAGTTCAGTGGCACATCTACATGGCTCAATGAAGCCAGATTCACTTCATTAAAAAGAAATTATCAGAGAAAGCTGTGCCTCTGTCATTTCCAGATCTAGCTGTGTTTCTCCTGCTATCAAAAAAAAGGCAGACCAACAAAAGAAACATCTGCACTGTTTTTAAATTGCTCAGTCCATTCTGTAGAATTCCCATGGTATCTGCTGAAATTAGGAAACTAAGATTCATTTTATACTTTTTTTTATTTATCACTGTTTATACTTTCCCCCCCAAAAATCTCTATTGTATCATGGGGGATAGGGGAAATTGATACCATATGTCAAGCTAGTTAACAATATATCTATTTAAATGACAGAATGAAGAACTCCTTCAGTACATGTATTCTGAGATACATGAGTACTTTCTTAACAGATTCAAATATGGAAAATGCATGAGGAAACCAATAGAAAAAGTCCATTAGTCTTACGTTGCCTAGGTAGTTGAAAAACTTATTACAAATTGCTTTTGAGCTTGCCATTTTTATTATACACAGTTTTCATATTTTACTAGGGAAGCAGCCAATTTGGGATAAAGATTCTATGACCATGATGGCAAACCTATGCTTCGCATGCTGGAAGTGGCATGCAGAGCCATTTTTCCGTGCACACAAGCCGTCACCAAAGTCATCTGAAGCTGCTCATGCGAGCGCACCCCAGCTGATGTTCAGGCCTCTGGTGCGCATGCTGCTCTTTGGAGCTCTCCTGCGCATGCACAAGTGTTTGAGATGACTGGTGCACAGTGTGTGAATGTGCACAGTGTTTGTCTGTGTGCATTGCCACGTGCATGTGTAGATGGTGAGAATGCACACGCAGCGTGCACTGGGGCACATGCACGAAAGCTGTGCACATGCGCAGATGGTGTAGTTGTGCATGCACCACAGGGTGGGGGCACATGTGTAAAGCTGTGCGCATGTGCAGATGGTGTGGTTGTGCACACAGCACATGGGGAGGAGCCGTGCGTTAGTGCTGATGGCACACGAGCGTGCACAGCACATTCCTCTTTGGCACTCGGTAAGTTAAAGGTTCACCACTACTGTCTTATGACAATAAATATTCAAGGAGGAGATAAGGAAGAAGAGGAGAAAGAAGAAGAGGAAAAAGAAGAGGGGGAAGAAAAAGTATTTCTGGAAAAAAATCATTATCCAGGGTTCAGTGCAAATGGCTTAAAAACTAATATAAATACTGCATAATAAGGAAAGTTTATTGGTTGCATCTTTTGTTGCAATAATAATGAGTGATAGTATGATCAACAACTGAAGAAATGAAATGCCACAGTGTTAATCTGTAACTGGATTCAAAAGTCACAGTTGGTTATCTAATACTGGATCAGTAGGAATTAAAATCATCTAAAAAATTCTGGTTCATATCTGTTTCTTGAAAATTACAGTCCATTGTAAAAAGCAGTGTAGCTACACTAGAAAGAAAAGTTATTTGCAAAAAACAAGATTGTGGGATGAAAATCTTTTTGTTGTTGTTCAGTCACTAAGTCATGCCCAATTCTTCACAACTCCAAGGAGCATGACACACCAGCCTTCCCCCCCGACCTCCAGTGTCTCCCAGAGTTTGCTCAAATTCATGTTCATTGCATTAATGACACTATCTAACCATCTCATCCTCTGCTGTCACCATCTCCTTTTGCCTTAAATCTTTCTGAACTTCAGGATCTTTTCCATTGATTCCTCTTTTCTCATTTTCTCATCATTGGGAGTAATATGCTGACTCTGTCAATATGCTGTAAAGCACTATGAAGCAGTATATAAGTCTAAGTGCTATTGCTATTACTATTTGGAGTGCAGAGTATTTGAGTTTCAGCTTTAGTATCTGTCCTTCCAAAGAGCCGTCAGGTTGATTTCCTTTAGGATTGACTGATTTGATCTCCTTGCAATCCAGGGGACTCTTAAGAGTCTTCTCCAACACCACAATTCAAAAGCACCAATTCTTCGGCATTCAGCCTTCTGTATGATCCAACTCTCACAGCCATAGAAAAAGAAAATTAAGATGATCTTATGACCATACAGAAAATTACACACAACTCTTGTTGAATTCTCTTTCCATACTGGCTTAGGCATGCACAGACTACTTAGTCCCAAAAGTTAGATGTTCTTCTCCAGTAGCTATAATTCTCTGTTATTGACTGCCTGTAGCATTTAATGCATGGTTGTCAAATTTGCAGCCCACAGGCTGGATGCTTCACAGATGGCCCTGCCCACATCCAATTCAGTGAAGGGAGAAAAAGTCACAATACGTCACATGATGACAATGCGAGTTTGATACCCTGATCTAATGCCTGAGAAAGCTGCCTTACTAACGATGCAAGACTCTAATTATGTCGATGCCTGTGGTGGCTCGAGCATTCTGCCAGTGAAAAGGGGCTCCCGAACTCCGTTTTCACTAGCAGAGGAACCACAGGCCCTCACTGCAGGCTAGATCTAAGCACTCTGTGGGCCAGATCCAGCCTGTGGGCCTTGAGCTTGACACCTCAAATTTAGAGGAATGAATTTGGTTCATAATTTCAACTAAAGTAAATTTCTTTACAAGCCTCTTTGAATTTCATTAAATGATAAAACAAATAGTTTGGCTAATTCTTGTGTAATTCCACATCCAAAACACAACTGTTTTATGGCACATTGCTAATTATTGCAATTTGTTCCATTTATTTATGAGAAAGCTGGCACATTTTTTTAAATACATGCTTGTAATGCTGGAAACTGTGACACTGGTATTATGTAACAAAAAAGAACAATATTATACACTGAGAGTCAAGTCATGTATTGTCTAGTGTATGAAACAAATGCCACATGGCAAGGCACGATGCCAGAGATTGGTGCTTAATTGGAAAATGAGGCCACTATCAAGGAAAAATCTGGAGCTGTTTGAAGCAGAATTTAAATGGCCTGAAAAAATGGTATGTGTTTTTTTTAAAAAATCTGTATTTTACAAGAAATATGGTTATTATTTTAAATATATATCACAAATTATATCGTATTGTAGGTGAGGTTAGCATTGTCTTTGTTCTTTTCAAGACCTCTGTCTTCTCTTCAGTCTCAGAATGCAAGGACAATGTCCCAAAACCTTAACAGACCTACTGAATTCTAATCTGAATCTGTACATTGTGCTGGAAAACAAGTAGCTACCTAGATTATCATATCAGTCTGTCTGAAATGATTCATACTATTGATAGCCTCAATGATGTAGTTACAATTTTGTATTGGCATTTTAATGAAAGCACAAAATCTGTTTATTTCTTTTTTTAGCTTGTGTAATGCTAATCAGTGACCATAATAAAGAAGTAACAGTATTATTGGGCTGAAAATGCACTGGCTCTTAGTCCTTCAGTTCTCCATGCGATTTCTATTGAAGAACAATCCTGAAAGGAAGTTTGTGCTATAAATCATTATTATGGTATGATTTAGATATTTAGATAGTTGTAAAGGAAAATGTGTTTAAGTAGAAAATGTTCTAATAACTGAGAATCGTAAAATATTGTCTTCATGGAGGTCTAGATTTAGAGCAGGCTTACATCAGACTCATAAGGGGATATGGTAGCACAGTGGCTTCATGACACTGTGGAACTGCCAGCAAGAAATGGTCTGCACTCCAGCAGTTTGAGCCCGGCTCTGGAAGACGAGATAAGCTCCCACCGCTTACTCCTTGGCTCCTGCCCACCCAGCAGTTCAAAAGCATGCAATAATACAAGGAGATAAATGGGTTTCACTTCAGTGGGAAAACCTAGCTGCATTCATATGTGCAGAGAGCAGAAGCTGGCATTGGATCTGGCCAGAAGTGGGCTTCAAAAAGTTTAGCAAGGGGTTCTCTGCCCGGTTGCTGTGTGGATGTGGCCATGGTGGGTATGGCCTAGTTAAACTCCTGCACAGTGTTTTTGCCCTCCCTGGGCTCTGGAGGCTTTCTTCGAGCCTCCAGGAAAGCGAAAACAGTTTCCCCAGTCTCTGGAGATCCTCTGGAGACTGGAAATGGGTGAATTTCCAGTCTTCCCAAACTTCTGGTAGGCCCATTTTTCACCCTGCACTTGTACCTGTACCCAAAACAGGCCACGTGGGGACTCCTGGAAAGGGTCGGATGGACAGGGCAGGGCAGGGCCAGCCAGGAGTGGGATGGTGGTTCTTCAAACTGCACAGAATCTTAGATAGTGGTTCTCCCGAACCTCTGTGAACCCCCAGCAGCCCACCCCTGGACCTGGACAAAGCAAGGCAAGACAAGGTGAGGCAAGACCAGAGTAGGAGCCTGGAAGAGCTAGCATGCCAAGCATGGCTAGTCAGCTGGTGTAATGTAGTTTGCCCCTGCAGTCCACCAAGGATAGGAACGCTAGTGCTGAACAGAATTAACTAGATTTGGATAACAGAAAATAGTGAGGGAATTTAGTAACCACAAAATAAGAAAGAATTTTATAAATGTACTCATTTTTGCTGCAAAGGAAATGGGAAGCTCCTTCCTTCCTTCCTTCCTTCCTTCCTTCCTTCCTTCCTTCCTTCCTTCCTTCCTTCCTTCCTTCCTTCCTTCCTCCCTCCCTCCCTTCCCTTCCCTCCCTCCCTCCTTCCTTCTTTATATTTATATCTAAAGTATCTGATTTCAGATCATGTATCCCCACTCTCCACATTGATAATTTTAAGATCAATACAGTTTTATAATCATGTTATGACATGTTAGATTATGCTTGGTGATTGAATATGAATAAATCTTGATGATTTAGCTTTTAGTCAATACTAAAAGAACAAGTAGCAAGATAAATTGCTGTTTGGTGGTTGTTATTTCAAAGTTATCAAATCTTTATCAACATGTTTTCTACCCTGATAAATGTATAATCTAACCATAAACAATAAGAAAGACAACTGAAAGAGAAAGAACAGAGCCTTTTTCCCCACCTCAACTTTTGCTGCCCACTTAAAGGGAAAGTTTTTGCCTTACAAATTTCAAGGACCATGCTCTCTTTCCACAATATAACTCTTACAAATCTGCATATGCTAATTTAAAAAAAAAACTCATAAAAAGGCTATTCCCTCTTCATTATTTTTCATGTTTGACATGTTGAGGTATTCAATGTGATATTAAAATATAGACCCAAACTTTTTCACTTCCAGCTACTTTTACTACTATTTGAACCACAATAAACTGTGATTTTCAGTAAACAGTATTATATCTTTCTAAATTTGATGAAAAATGATATACTGTATACAGAAGTATGGCACAATGGTATTTTGTCATTCAGGCAAAGGAGATATAAAACAGGCATAAATAGAGTTCTGTGGAAATATTGAGTCTAAAGCTGTGTTCTTAACTGAAACATACCTTATTCTCTAAGGTCACCTATTTTTATTTAGGCCATATATCAATTTCTCTCTTGCCAACTTTCTTTCTGCTTCCTTTAAACAGCTGCATTTATTGTCACATTTCCATAACTGAACAATTTTCTTAGTTGTTAGTGTGTGAACATTTCATATCATATTAATATAGCCAAAGATTAGTTCGCAGGTATATGCAGCTAGCCATAATGCCAAAAGAATGAAGTGTACATTGTGACTTCAGGATACAAGCTTTGTCCATTCATGCTTGTGTCACAGTGTTGCAAACAAACTTGCATAGGATGGAGCATTGGAATGTTCTTATGCACTTTTAATAACTTCTTTTTTTTAGCCTCCACTATAGATGCTCCTGAATAACCTGAAATCACTCTTGGGGTCCAACTCTCCAAAAGCATCCAATTTCTGAGCATTTGATTAATTATAACTACCCTGTTTCCCTCAAAATAAGACATCCCCTGATAATAAGCCCAATCGTGCTTTTGAGCGCATTGGCAATAAGGCCAAGCGCTTTTATTTCAGGGTTCAAAAAAATATAAGACAGGGAAACCATGGTAGATTACCTGAGGAACCTTCTCATCCCAATCAGATTGACTCATACCACTTCTTCTGGTAGAAGAGGAATACTGTGGATAGTCAAAGAATTCCAGCTGGTGGGGTTCAGGAGAAGGACCTTTTCTGCTATGGGCCCCACCCTCTGCAGCATTGTCCCCTCAAGGTGAGATCTGCTTCTACACTCTTGGCTTTGCATAAGAGCCTCAAAACCTGGCTCTGCCAATTAGCCTGGAGCTCCAATAGGTGCCATTCCACATTAAAGGTAATTAGTGGACTAGAAAGAAAATCCTACCTCCAGCCCATGATTTTTAACTAATTTTATTTTTGTTCATTTTAATCCTTATTGTTAATATTTTTATGACTGGTTTTATGATGTTGTAAGATACCTAGGGTCACTTGACAGTGAGATATATGGCATATAAACAAACAAACTAGCTCAAATAAAGCTAATATTATCAGAGCTACTATTTCAATATAATTTATTGTAAGAATAGGTTACTAGTGTTTATGTTTAAAATGAGACATAAATTTTAAGTCATATTGTAAACAATGCAAGAAATAAAAATGCCTTTCTGAGAAGTATAATTTTTTCTTAATTACATCATTCTAAGAGATGAATGAATAGCTTTCTATTGAGACAGAATTTAAACAGCACTGAACAAAGTGAGATTAGTAAAATTGCAGTTAAAGACATTTGAGAGAATGGACTAAGCCATGAAGAGTGAAATATAGCACCTGTTTTGCCTCAGTCCATAAAAGGAATAGCAAGCTTCCCTGGAGGCATTCCATGTCTGCAGAAGACTAGTTCTTGAAAGTGAACATTTAATACTTCCATGTGTATATTTTCCCCCCATTGCTTGCTATCTGGTTTAACCAAGCAGTAACGGCTGCTTCTGCTATTCTTTTTTTTTTTTAAGTTTTTTATTACAGACAAACAGTAAAAACAATAAAAACATAACAACAAACAAGACAAATAAACAAAAACTGTACAAAAACAAAGATATTGGGCGTAGATCGGGTTCAAGATTCTTCTATAGTATCAGGTGATAATTGATTTTACTTTCCATCAGTCAAATTCCTCTTAGTGTCTTTGAAGATTTTCCGATTGTTTGTCCAATTATAAAATTTCGACCACGTTTCATAATATATTGAGGTTTTTTTGTCCTTCAGTTCCAAGGTAAGACAGTCCATTTCTGCACATGTATAAATCTTCTGAATCAGTTCATCTTCTGTCGGAGTGTTTGTTAATTTCCAAGATTGGGCATAGACTATTCTAGCCGCTGTAAGAATGTGGAGTATACGATATTTCGAGCTTTTGGCAAATCTGCTTCTTGTAATCCCTAGAAGGAAGAGCTGCTTCTGCTATTCTTGATCATTCTCTTTGCCATGTGTAGACTCCCCTCTTTTCCCTTCAAACAATAAGGTATCATGCAACAAGATAAAATCAAAGCCTCCCAAAATAAAAAAAATATCTTAATAAATCCATTTGGTTGTGATTATCATCTGAAAAGCTGTTTGATAAAGGTAGATTGGTTTTAAAAATTATTAAAAAATAACTGCAGTAGTGTCAGGACTATATGACAGTATAGCACTAAAGCTGTAGACAGAGTCAGTTTGGTCTAGTGATTAAGACACCAGGTAGAAAATAGAAGAGTGTGAGTTCAAGTCCTGCCTTAGCTATGAAAGCTATGACAAGCCTATGGGCCTGTCACTCTCTCTCAGCTCAATTTTCCTCATAGAATTGTTGTTGTGGGAAAAATAGGAGGAGGAAGGTATGTTGGATAAGTTTGCTCTCTTGAATTATTTGTAAAAATAATAAAGACAGATATAAACAAATAAAAATAAAAATATACAAATGTAGGCAAATATACAGGTCCCAGGCAGGGTAATGCTGCAGGATCCAGTCTGGGTTGGTCCCTAGGACCAGAGGTTTAGTCTTTTAAGCTTTCAGACTTGTGTTGGAGGATGGCTCCAGGAAGAGTCAGAAAGCTTGAAAGTCTAAACCTCTGGTCCCGGTGATTGACCCAGATTGGATCCTGCAATTAAAATATACCTTCCAGTTGTAGATTTTGTAATATAGGGCTCAATCTGCACTAAAAAGTCCTTGCAAGCAGTGGAAAAAGGAGGTGAGAATAAAGGGAAGAAAAGTGTAAGCAATGCAGAGAGTCAGGAAGTCTGGCTATAAAGATAGAAGCCTAGTCAATCCCTCTCATATTCTTGTGGTGTATGTAGCAGATCAGTTAGTCTCTGAAGATATCAGCCACAGCTGCCAGTGAAATATCAGAAAATCTGTGTTTCTCAAGCTTGGCAGCTTGAAATGTTTGACTGGCTGGGCAATTGTAGGTGTTGAGTCTTCTAATTGTCAAGGTTGAGAAACAGTTTTCTAGACCATGGTCGCTATTGTTTACATATTTGGATTTGTTAAGATAATTTATTAAAAGGCATGATAGATTTCATTTTATTTTAAAATTTTCTATTACAAAACAGTATTTAAACAGCATAAAATGTGATTATGGTGAAAATGAAACGGATAAAAGAAGATAATAAGAGAACAGATAATCTGTGATTACTTTAAAGTTCTAATTGGTTAAATAAGTTAATACAAAGTTCTGACTGGCTATAAGATATGAGACATTATCTAAAACGAGTTGGGAAAATGTAAGAAAGAGTGAACTAGATTTGTTGCTCGTGGAACCCAGTTTTAACATAATAGTCTTACACTC
This sequence comes from Grayia smithii, assembly GCA_032468115.1. Lineage (NCBI taxonomy): Eukaryota > Metazoa > Chordata > Lepidosauria > Squamata > Grayiidae > Grayia > Grayia smithii. Next base: position 21,858 of record JANHFM010004601.1, on the reverse strand, counting down.
TACTGTCAGATAATGACCATAATACACCACAGATAAGTATCTTTAAGCTCATTCACTTCAAACAGAAGGATTACATTTCCTTTAATAGCACTGATGGTAAGGAAAATAATAGTCTGCTGTTCCATAAGCATAAAACATCGGCAGTCTTCTAAAATCCAACTTGTTTAATCTTGTTTTCATAGATAGGATTTTTATTGTACTTATTCTGTAACATTTAGCAAGCTGAGTCATGTACATTTGTTGCATTCTGTTCCAAGTTTAATTCAGGTATCTGAGCTCTTTGTCCTCTTTGTCAGATAAAGCTTAGCTTGCCATCTGATCCACGTTTCTAATCCCCTCACAGAGAAACCATTTTAAATCAGAGGTATTAGTAATATTACATTGTTGGAAAGTATTCAGTGAGATAACCTTGTAAGACAGCTGGAGGGTTAATAAGATATGAGACATTATCTAAAAATATGGCACTTGTTTTTATTTTCTTGTTATACTATTTAATACTTGTAATAACAGGGTTTCTTTATATTACATTTTGGCCTCATTATATTACATTTTGGCCTCACAATATTACATTTTGGCCTCACAACTGCATTGTCTGATTTAGAGAGTTTTAAATGGAATGCAAATATGCATATATTCACATGTATCACTTAGCCCATCATCAGTAGGGGTTACTCACGTCTTCCAGAATACAAGAACAGGCGGATATTAGGCTATCATGAAGAAATGGCCTAAGAATAAGCAACCCCAAACCATTTGCCTGAATAACAATTTAATTCAAATAGCAAGCTACTTTCTTAGTTTTGTGAACAAATGTGAATCTAACAGATGTTGTAATAGTAGTGACTTGATAAAACTGCACAGCATTTTTCAGAGTTTCATGGTTCTAAGAACTGAAAATAACAAGTATAGGATTTCAAAAGTCATGATACCACAAAATGGAAAGCAACTAAAAATGTACACTTTTATTTAAAGCCAAATATATTGGGATGATACCACAAAATTAGCATGAACTCTGATTTAAACCCTGATAATATAGTGGCAAAGGGATCTTTACAGTATTGAGTCATATGACCTTGACTTTTGCCAGCAGGTTCCTGTAAACATTGTATTTACAGCAATGTCACTAAGAGATCTAAAGGCTACTTCTATTTCAAGCTCACTCAGATGAAACTCAAATTGGGAACAGGGAATGGCTGAGTTCCATCTTCTACCATTCAGGTTAAAAGATCAACATTTTCTCTTCTGTGGTTGCTCAATTTCTAGAGTATTTATGCTGGCCTTAGAAATTTGAGCTCCGGGCACCTAATAACATTATCTAATGTTATCTGGCTGGGACATGTGTCATACACCTATCTGTATTTCTGGATAGGAAAAAAATGTAAAAATAATTCAAGAATTGTTTTAGAAAAGGAATGGGCAAGAGTCGGAAGTTAACAATTTAACAGAGGCAAATGTCACAGTTGGTGTGGTCATACTATTCTCATAAATACTTTTTAATTAAGGGTGGGGAGATTTAGACAGCTATTTTTTCATTATGTTAAATATAAATTAGGCTTTATATGTTTCTGAAATGTCTTTGAATATTAGTATTTAAAATTGTGGCTAAGAATACTACCAAACTTTAGCAATTGAGATCAGATGATGCAACAGCATAAAGGTCTTTGAGGCCTCATGAAGATTAGGGCCTCAAGTTGTTCATTTTCATACTAGAAGAATACTTTCCATTTATAACCCTGGTTTTATTTCACAGAAGAATAGGCTTTTTCAGTTCAATAATTAGCAAAAATAACTTTTGGTACTAAAATGCAGGAAACAGGAAGCAGTACACAATGATCATGTTATTTAATCTAGGTGGGAATGGTCACAATAAATCATTTGGAGTCAGGCAGTCTTTAAATGTAATAATAATAAAAAGTAATGGATACAAATTAAAAATGAAGTCAGACAATTCCACCCTAGTATTTGCTTGGAAAATATCTAACAATAACCCATGTATTACTAATTATAAAAGGCTTTCATAAAGAAGAAAAGAAGATGTTGAATAAAATATTTAACTTTGTGTTAGGTTTTTGGCTTTTGAAAAGGCAGAAGCGATAAGGATTGCAGATGAATTTTTAAAAAATATATATTTCAAGAGAAAGTATTATTAACCCTCAGTTATATTTTACTGGGAAAAATTGGTAAAGATGATGATGATGTTCAAGAAATTCAAGAAAGGCAAGGGTCTTTTCATTTGGGAGTAAAGAAGGATGCGTCAGGAAAAGCAAACATTGCAGAAAAACAAATTCAAGCGGACAATTACAAACTCAGTTCTGAAGTTATTGTCTAAGAATTGGAAATTCTAAAAAGAGTTAGCCTTCCCTCAAAATCCCCCAACAATATGGAGTAAATAACAATGTCCAGAGGGGGACATCTATGTTGTCTTCTGTGCAATGAACTAATATGTTTCTATGTGTGCAACTTCTTCTTACAGACTAATCATACATGTTACCTCTCTGAGTATTGGGTGCATATGTGACTGTTTCTCTGTTAGAGACTGGTATTTCTATGCAAATATGTGTACATAAAGGTTTAATCAGAACAGGGGTACATATGTTGGCTCTGATTATGTATGTATGCTTTTATGCTCGTGTGTTGCATCTTTATCTTTGTCTATGGGTAGTACTTGATTAACCGTCATTTGTTCAGTGACCATTTGAAGTTTGATACCACTGAATGAATGGTACTTATGACTAGTTTTCAAAGCTCTGACTCTCCCGGTTAACACACACACACACACACACACACCGGTCACATATTCACAGTCTGAGCACCTAGGAACTATTTTGTGCTTACAATAGTTGCATGATCCCACAATCATGTAATCTTCATTTGTGACCTGCCTTGCTGGTATTTCTGGTCTCCTGCCATGGTGTGTCTCAATATTTGCATGAATATGTGCATGTAGCATATGCTCTGTATCACATGATTTGCAGGGAAATAAAAAGGGATTTGCAATGGATCATTCAGAAACTACTACCCAATTATTTCCCTCTTTGGTATACAATATACTGGAATATTTTTGTTTCTGGAATTCTTTTCCCCAGAGCGCCAAGCCAGCTATGGTCCATTTCTGAATTTGTTCTTTCTTCTGCCAGTTTCTCCCACCATATAAAATTTAGTCTAATTCTGATGAGTTTTGGCAGAGATACCCTACACGTGGAGAGATAGAATCCCACCCCCCCAGATAATTTTACATAAAATTAATATATTGTATATAAAACTATGTTATTAAAAGAGCTATTTCCAGTGCACAGTGTATATACCTTTAAAAAGTGTGCTGGTTTTTGCTGATTTCTAAAGTATGCTTTTACAAAACATTTAGACAACCTTTACTTTTCAACACTATGAGCAATGTGAGTGGTATTATGATTACATTGGAACTTCAAAAATTCTAGCTGTTCATAACTGGAGAATTCCATACTAGCAGAGGAGCACTTGCATGTCAGTACAGATTTTGCAGAAGAAAATACTAAATAAATATATGCAGATACATTAAGAAAAAAAATATTTTGAAGAAAAGTGCTAGGAAACAGAGGCGTCTCTTGTTCAATCCTGTGTAAGGGAGATCATTCCTTCCTTTGGTAATTGGTTTTTATTATTGAAGTACTCTCACTATTCCAAAAGTGCTTTTTCAAAAGGCAACTGGACTTTCTTTGTTTTTTCCTTGAGAACTTTTTGCTTCTCATCCAAAAAGCTTCTTTGCTGACTGGATGAGAAGTGAAATGCCTTCAAGGAAAAAAACAAAGAAAATCTAATTGCCTTTTGAAAACCTTGACCTGGATGACTGAGGACAACCATAACCTGAATGACAGACGACAACCATGACCTGGATGACTGAGAATTTCCATAGGCAATTGCTCTCACTATTCATTCAGTTCATTCTAAAAGTGATCAGAATGGGACTACATTTTTATATGGCGGACTTCATTCAGTTTGCATCTTCCTTCCTACAGCATCTCTATGCAACATACTGTACTTTAATATATTCTTTCTCAATCCACTGGAGTTCCTTCAAATTTGCTTATAGAGGACGATAGTTCCTGAGCATCACTTATTCTCTTATTGATTTATATTTTTGTTGTTCTGAGAACTGGATACATTACTCCAGGGTGGATGGTTTTATTAGAACAGAATCTTATAAAATGATTATTTCCTATGATTTCAAAACAATACTTTTTAAAATTGAATCCTAAAATTATATTTGTTTTTTTGAACCCAAAATATTGTCAATTTATTTTCAGTTTGCAATCAACTACTCTGTAAAGATCTGTTCTACATATATGATTACCAGGCAAGTTTTCACAATCAAATTTCCATAATATTATTTTGAGAACATACCCATCATTTTCAAAGAAAACATCAGGGACAAGCTTGAAATCCTGAATGTTAGTGATAGGAAACTAGAGTAATTTTGAAGTAAAATCAAAGAATTTTTAAGCATGAATGTGAAAAGAGCAAGAAACAGTAAAAGTAGAAATCTGGATGTCAGAAAAATGTGAAAATAGCCAAGACAGAACCTAAGGCCAAAAAGGACAAAGATCACAGGGAAAATTTCTTAAAAATTCAGAACATTGTTACATGAGACGGGACATAGTACTACAACATCAGTAAAGACAATGAAGAATGAAACATGCATAGAAAAACAGGAAAAGTCTTCCAAAAGATGTCCAGACTGAGACAGAAATTCTAGCCTTGAACTGATATGCTAAACATTAATAAATATGTATTATGAATATTTATTTATTAATAAATAAATAAGTATACTAAACATAAATAATAATTTTTTCAAAGTGTTGAATCAATTAAAAGTTGGAAAAGTATATTGTCTATAGTAGAGATATCACATCGACTACAGTAGGAGTGTCCCATTCCAAGATATCTTAAAAATATTCCTTATTTGTAAGAACCTAGTTGCAAGAACCCTCACTCTCCTGGCCTTTCACAGAATGGTCAAAACATTACTCTGCAGCCTTGCATGATGTGGGGGGGGGGGAGGCTACGGAGGACCATGCAATCATGACCTGGCTGGCCACATGGGAACCCACACAGCTGAATTAATTAATTCTAAATGCCTATCTTGGAATCTGTAACCTTTTGAAATAAATATATAAACAAACAGTACTTGCAGATGAAGTTTAAATCAATACTAGTGTCATTACATTAGTGGTAATGAAGTATCAGAAATATGGCAAGCAATGGAAAAAGCAATAGGCGAAGAATCATACTATGCCAGCTGATCTGGAGAAAAACACGGTGCCTACCAAACTGGAAGAGACCTGTCCCTGTCTATAATGCCAACATCAAAGAAAGGAGATTTAACAGAATGTGCAAACTTTTATACAATATCTTTAATTTACATGTTAGAAATATAATCCTTAAGAAGATCCAGCCCAAATTACATGGAAGTGCTTTGGTTATGCAAGGCTCCCGAGGATTTCACGAATAGCTATGAAACAAATGGATCATAGAAAAAAAAAGAGTTCTCATTCAAGGCACTATGACTTGACTCATATTATTATATTTTAGATATACTATGCAATAACCTATCAATAACCTAGACAAACAGCAGCAAGATGGATAGATTTAGAACAGTGACATATGTGCTGTGGGAATACTGAAGGCCAAGCTGAGGACAGATCACCCTAGAGAGGTTCTTTCTATGTGGTTGCTAAAGGTTCATTCTGACTAATGGCACATAATCAATCAATATAGAATATGACTGCACCAAGTGTGTTAAGTACAAGTTTGATCATCATCTGTTTCCACTTCTTTATCCAAATCATCCAGATGCAACTATATCATCAGTTTATGCTTTGTGTATTTCAAAAAAAAAAATAAAAAAAATTTGATTTCTGGAAAAAAAAAAAGCTATGCCTCCTTATACATCCCATGACCCCACCAAGACAATAAGGATTTAATTTAATTCTCCTTTGCAGTTATTATTGACCTAGCAACCTCATAATTTTCAAACATTATTTTTTTATATATTTCTTAATGTTTCCAATTGGCCGAGAACTCTATTTTTGTCACAGTGCAATTACTGTGACATTCCTTTCAATTAGTGTACTGTTATAAACATTCTAAAAACTTTGATTTATGAACATAACTTTTTAGTTTGAAAAAAAAAGTCATCTATTGTATTGTATATCAAAAACAATTTTGGGAGAAAGTTACACCATGTCCTTATTAATGCTTCTTTCTTTGGATTATCTAAATTTCTGATTGGTTCATCTTATCATGATTAAATTATCCTAATATCATAGAAGCTTGACGTAGTGAAGCCAGCAAGTGTTTATGAATTTCTATATATGTGCAGAGTGAACAATGCACAAGAACTCCTGCAGTCTGTTATGTTACTTGTGCAATGTGATGGCATGGATAATTATGCAAAAATAATTTTTGTGTTCATAGATGCTTATCTGTAAACAGATTTAATATTGCAATATTCAATTGTTCTAAAATACACAATACTAATAGTAAGCCTATTTGCGATTAAGTAGGCTACCTGGCCACTTTGTTTGATTTGTGTGTGTGATTGTCAATTACAGCTTATGCTTCCTTAACCATTCATTCAACAACAACAACAACAACAATAACAACAACAGTCATTTGCAGAAATCTGGAGACATTTTATTTAGTTTCTTCACTGGATTAGGTGAACTATGAGAATGGTTGTCTATATAAATATTGTCTATGGACTATTTCAAAAATATATTTTACTAACAACTTGGACACTACAGACATTCAGATCTTTTTTGAGTCAAGCTCTGTTTCTGGTTATAGATTCATGGAACTGATTTGCAATTGCATTCTTCCAGGATGTTGTTTCTCCATCCCACTCCCCTCATTCCCTCCAGTCTAAACTATTTCCCTGAGATTTCCTACCACTTTTGTCTGCTTAGTTTTGAGTTCAACCAAGTTGCTCAGGTACTACCGTTAAAGCAGCAATTTAAAAAGTTAATCTACACTGGGGTTTGAATTCCATACTTTTATTGGAATTGTCCCTGTGAGTGCTGACATTTTTTGTATGCTTGCTTGCTTTTTAACAGAGGCTAATGTATGTCATGGATGATTTGGAGTACATAATGAATGCTTTAGTATGGAATCAGGCATGCAAAGATAGAGTAAATGGCCTAAATGATCCCTTCTTTTAGATATGACAATCTGACAGTCCCCTTTAGCAATGACGCAACATTTACTATGTTGTGTTCACTGGGTATGATAGAGTACTAATGTTGATTGTAAAGAATTATATTTATTTTTAATTACCACATAGATGCTATACCCGCAAAACTAGATCAACAAAATTGCTGCCATTACAGGAGGGTGGCATCTGTCACTTTGGAGGTTGCTGTGGGGAAACCACAGAGGTAAGTCAGATGCAGCAGGAGGAGAGGAAAAAGAAGGGTAAAAGAACCTTGTTCTGGCAAGTGAGGATTGTTGCTGGAAAACCATGCACACTTATGAGAAAAATGCTCATTGCTAAAAAAAAATGGAGGGGGGAACAGAACAGAAGTCTTAAGAGAGGTGACAGTGAAAGTTGGCAGTAGAAATGAGTTGCTGTTCCTTCATAAGGAACAAATGAAAAAATGAAATTGGTTTATGGGTTATGGTTTGTTCTGTTTTGTTCTGTTCAGCAGCAAGGGCAAGAAACGGCCATTGAATGCCTTTCCTTCAATGAGAAAGTTGGAATGCTGGAAACCACCAACTTCCCTCAGGCATTTCTGTGTTAATCCAAATATTTTTTCATGAAGATGGTGTTACATTTCTGATGTAAAACAATTTATGCCCAATTGCTTTAATAGAACCTAAGTGGCAGGTACCACCAATGTAAAGGCCTGTTGAGAAGAAATGTCTTTAACAAATAGCTAATATGTATTGAAGACACCTCTTGACTCAGGCAGAAGAAAATGTATGGCCAAGGACTTAAATGGTTGGGACCTGGTATATATGAGCTGATCTCCAATGTTATTGGAAATTCTGAAATTCTGATTTGAGCCTATTTATTCACAATAGAAAATCTATGTTTTATATAGCAATGCCTTTTCTTTTCCCAATTTGATCACAATATGGATTCATTATTCAGATACAGTATACCATATGGCTATTTCATTTAGTTAAATGTATAATTAAGGTAGTTTATTTATTTTCTACTAATTACTGAAATTATTTTTGTTTATTTACTGTACTGTTGTGGATTTATAATTTGTCTCACAACATTCAATTTTATACAAGTAGTCCTCAACTTAAAACAATTCAGTTAGTGACCATTCAAAATTATGACACTGAAAAAAAGTGACTTATGACTGTTTTTCACATTTATGATCATCTCAATATCCCCATGATCACATGACCAAAATTCAGATGCTTGGCAACTAATTGATATTTATGATACTTGCAATATCCTGGAGTCATGTGATCACCTTTTGTGATTCCTAACAAGCAAAGTCAATAGGGAAGCCAGATTGACTCATTAACCCTGTTACTAACATAAGAACTGCAGTGATTCACTAACAACTGTTGCAAGAAAGATCATAAAATGGGGGGAAATTCACTTAATAACTGTCTTACAACAGAAATTTTGGGCTCAGTTGTGTTCATGACTCAAGAACTACCTGAGAAATTTATTCATATTTCAAGCTTAATTGTGTGTAATTTTGAGTATTTAATAACATTAATCAATTACTGAGGACCCAGATTGTTGGGGGCAATAAGATGACTTTGTAAAAATGCCGCTGGGGGTGGGGTGGGCCAAATAACCCCAAATAAGCAGGCCTATACAAGGAATGAAGGAATTTGCTAAGCACATTGAGTTGTGCTTGAAATTGTAAGCCGC
>JANHFM010004600.1:0-16628 GCA_032468115.1 Grayia smithii | reverse complement strand
CTTAAGAATATAAGAGCTAGTTACTACAGAAATAATATAAGTAGGTGCCATTTTTAAAGACTTAGCTTGGCACATTCACGAGTCAACTCAGATAGCACCAGCTCTCACAATGGTGTATGAAAACTATGAAAACTATGTAAAATATTGTTATCTAATACTTAAATGTATGTGTCAGAGAATTGCAAAGGAACAACCATGTGCCACTTTTAATACATTACAAAATTAAGTTCACATGGAGCCTGTAAACTCCTCTTTGTTTTATTAAAACAAATTTCTCAACTTGTTTTTCTAATTAAATGTTATAAAAATTTTAAGATTTATTGGACATCTCAAATCATTATTTGAAAATAACATTCTTAATTATTATTTAAGAATACCAAAGCAAACATTTCCGGACTGGAACGTAACTTCAATTTTTAAAATACCTGAAACCATTTTTCTTAACCTTGGTAACTTCGATACTTTTGCTCACACAGAGGTCTTTACAGAAAAAAAGCCTTTTCTTCAGGGCTTCCTGGACTGCCAGTGCATCGTACCCCAAAGGAGAATGGCCTTTATATGAAAAAAGATCCTTCAAATGCAAATTGGATTCTTCTAACATTAAGAAAGTGCTACTCTTGCCATGTGTAGTCATTTGAGACTTATTTCACAGAGGCTTCTTCATCTGTAATCCTTCTAAGAAATCTCATGGGACAACACAAAGTCCTGGAGAATAAGAAGTCTCTCGGTCAAGAACCCACACTTTTGTAAGCAGACAAGGTATTTTATAGCTTTAGAAAAAAAAAGTCTGAAGAGAAATTCAGCTCCTTTGAACTTCCTCAGCCTCTCTGCAGACTTTTTAAGAGAAAGATGAATGTTAACAGGACTTTTCTTTCAACGTTTATCCCACCACTGAATAAAAGTCAAATTTATTCAAAATAGAACCATTGCTGGAATTATTTTACATTCCTTACATCCCGCCTCTTGGGAGTGCATATGGCTATGCAATTTATAGACTAAGCTTCTCCCTCTTGTTTCCTTTGCAGGAACACTTCTAAACCTGAAAAACTCATAGAAAAACCATAAGGAACAAAAGAAAACACCTCTGTTATGTTTTTATAACAGCTCCTTAAACTATAATTTATTGCTTGTAACTAATAAAAGAAAATCTAGTAACTGAGCTATCTAGGATATGTTAATACATATGTGCTCCGAGGTTCAATTGTTGATATTGTTGATAAAACGAGAGGCTACAACTGTCATAATAGTTTATGTGGTGCTCATTTTGAACAATATGTCTTTGGGGTTGGAAAGACATTAATTCTTTCACCAGTGATTTCATAACTGACTTCAATCATACAGCTTTTTTCTGTAGGAAACCATCTGATACAGGGGTGGGTTCTACTTACCTTTATTACTGGTTCTCTTCATGCACGTGCTTTGTGCATGATCGGCAGGCGCATGTGAGTGAAGCTCACGTGCATGCCAAATGTGCGGTCTGTGCATGCGCACTAACTACTCTACTGGGAAAAAAGCTTGAAACAAACACTCTGCACATGCGCAGAGCAGTTTAGCCCAGCTGATGGGCACTTTTTAGTGGATTGCCGTGCCTCAGCTGGGCTAAACTGAAGGAGAAAGGTAAGTACGGGTGGACAGGTGGCCCCAGCTCCTGGCCGCGGAGAACCGGTTCGGTGACATCACACCATCACTGCTACCGGCTCGCGCGAACCGGGCAGAACCGGGAGCAGCCCACCACTGATCTGATATGTGACAACTACACTCTATACCAATAGACTAAATGTTTTTTTTTCCTCTTGAAATGTGAAGGCAAAAATATCTGCTTTTTATCATAGTCTGTACAATTTAGGTGCAATAGAATATCTGTAAATAAATAGGAAACTATTCTTTTTCTCAATAACCTTAAAAATTTCCAAAAGTAACGCTGATTTTTTTTGTAAGTTTGTTGTTTTCTCATTCATTAATAGGGGCACAACAGAATATATATTTTTTTAAAATACTCATAAGCTTGGGTGTAAAATTTTAATATTCCTTTATTTTGTGAGCTTACCACTTTTTAAAAAATTGTTAAGACAGTTGAATCACTTGATGCCCACAGCTTCTTTGGATTCGTTATTTGGCTTGAGAGTTGAATTCTGAATAAGTAATGTGTGAAATGTAATTGAGATGCCCACATTGATTAACATCCCATTCAAATTGATTCATGGTATGCCCTACTTTTAAAAAAAATGAATGAAATTTCCATGGCATCTCTTGCAGCTACAGGATGTACTAAAGGAGATCTTAAAAAACAGTGAAAAGAATCTTGATGAGCTGAATACTGTATTTGTTGTGCATCAACAAAGCTAAGCATTTTCCTTGCACAGGCCTAATTTGTACATTTGCAGTCCTAAAGTATCAGGGATTACTTCTGATAAAATTTCCACGAAATAAGAACAGGTTTTCAAATTTTGGTGTTTTTCCTTCTCCTTCTCACTATTGAAGCCACTTTATAGAATTTTGTGGGCCAGTTGACAACTTCCTTTTGGAACAGGGCTAAAATGTAAAGTAAAAAATTCTTTTAAATCAAGTTTTACTACCTAATTCCCTGAAAATTATAAGAGTTCAAATCCAACACATCTGGAGAATAACAGATTGGGAAGGCTAAGTTAAAATCACATAGCAGTGGAGTCCTTTGAGGTTCATGCCAGTCAGAGTCAATAATACCAAATTCAGCAGACAAACAGCTTTTCCTGACACATGTATAGGTAGGACATAAAGCCAATTAAAACATTCTTATATATTTTTCATACCTGATATACCATTCTAATACACTTACACTAAGTTTCATATTCAATGCTTTATTTTTTGGGAATACAGACTAGACCAGAGGTCTTCAAACTTGGCAGCTTTAAGACTTGTGGACTTCAACTCCCAGAATTCCTCAGCCCGCATAGCTGGCTACGGAATTCTGGGAGTTGAAGTCCACACATCTTAAAGTTATCAAAATGGAGAAGCACTAGTCTAGGGTACTTTGTGGTACACACATTTAATAAGAAAATGAAACACAATTCTCTCAGCAGTAAATTGATGTTACAGGTAAGATGTCAATATGTGGTAAAACTTTCTGATCTTTCTGATCTTCTCTGCATTACTGGATGTGTAACCCTTTGAGATTACAGCTCTGCTGGAAAAAAAAATAAGAAAATAGATACACAGCATTCCATTGCTTCATTCATTCCAGTTCAGCAAATGTTCACAAGTGTCTCTGATGAGTCTATTGCTGCAGTTGGATGACTATGGGTGAGTTGGTTCCTCTGTTATTTAACTCCTCTTTACTTGCCAATTTGGCGTATTTCCTTTTCTCCCTCTTCCAGTCACCCCACAACTCATGCTTGCTTGCCAGGCAAATTTCACCAAATTCTCAATGTTATAATTAAAAGCCACATTTAGTTAAAGTAAATTAGGAGTTACAATAAAGTGGAAGGAACATATAAAATGAATAATTAACATGGTATAGACTTCGGCATCATAATTAAGATTAACTACTGCATATATTCAAACTAGATTAGCAAAAGCATTGAAAGCAGCAAAGAGCTCAGTGGGAAGTATCTATGCATTCACTAAATAATGTGTTATGAAGAGTGTTCCAAAAGCATTAAGCATAAGGTTGTCATATATAAGATGATTAAAGTTTTACACAAAAGAAACTGTAATTTCCAGTAAATGAAGTCATTTCATTTCCCTGTGGCTTCCACCTTTAGGAGTAGACTGTAAATGGAAATTGGCTCAATGTGAAATCTTGCTAAATAGAATATGAATCCCCTTGTCTTAAGCTAATGAGTCTTGGAAACACACACAATCTGAATTTAACCACATGGTTGCATCAGGATTTCCCCAGGAGTTCCACTTTTCATTCAAATTAACATTCCATTGTTTTACAGTCAGATTTTTATCTCCCCCCACCCCCAAACTGTATATATATATATGGCATGGAAATAATATCACTCTATCTATTCCCTGTTAATAAAACACTGCAGCTTTTTAAAAAAAAAAATGCAAAGCAGTTATTGGTACAATATCAATCCCGAAAAACCTAAACACAGACAATAATGCACCCCTTTTAATATGAAAATCAAAATTGAAAACAGTAGAATCCTCTATCAGTATTTCCCTGATATGAGTAAAGCTAAATGTGGAGTGGGGAGAGAGAGAGAGAGAGAGAGAGAGAGAGAGAGAGAGAGGGAGGGAGGGAGGAAGGGAGGGAAGAGCCATCCAAGTCATCAAGTCATATTTGATATTCGAGGGCAAAGCAATACGATTCAAATGCTTTGTGATCTATGATATACAGTGATACCTCAGTACTTCTGCTTAATTGGTTCTGGGACTCAGAATAAGTACTAAAAAGGATGAGTAGCAAACAAACCATGTGACTTACCACATTATCCATGTGACTTACCACGTACCCTGGAAGGACTTTCTATTTGTTCCTTTTCCTGTGTAAACAACCTTCCTAGCATGGCCAACTTCCTGTCTTCCCCCATGCAACTCTCCACTTCCTTTTAGCAGCAATCTTTCCAGGATGGCCAACTTCCTGTCTGCCCTCTGGAGTTGTCTCCCACTTCTTTTTGCAGCACATCAAGTACTAAACAAAGATGAGTACAGGGACAACATTTTTGTGTCAGAATGTGTTGAATACCAAATTCAACTAGTTTTGAAGCAGTTGAGTACTGAAGTACTACTAAGTACAGTTGAGTATACCAAGTATATATATATATATTGTTTTAAGTGTCCATAAATATCAAAATGTCTGGAAGTGCTTCATATAATGGGAAGAATTGAATGAAAACTTTAAGAATTGTAGACTGTTCCTCTATTGCTACAGCTGGATACTTTAAAGGCTTCACAGAAGTATATTTCCTTGTATCTCTTTAAAGGTGGAAGACACAGTAGGAATGAGAAAAGAATCTTCAACTAATTGTCCAGCAAAGATCCTAAATTGGGCAGAACATATGCTGAAAATGTTGTACTGAAACTTAATAATAAAACCTTTCAAATCTTTTTAGAAAGTAACCATTTACCTTTTCCCTAGAAAAGCTTGGCATTTTCTAGGCAGGATCTTGTTGTCCAGGATTATGGTTTGTTGGCAACATTTTGTGAAAATGTTCCATCAAGTCAGCTAAAGCTGACTGACCCAGATATACAATGTTACAGAGATAAATAGTACTCATAGTCTCGTTACTATTCTTAATAGCAAAAGCAGATCATCCAATACTTGTAAATGACAGCCTGATATTCATTCACTCATAGTCAAAAGTTTTAAGCTTGCATCAATTATGAGGAATTTAAAAATAAGATTTGACCCCAAAGTATATATTAGACTGATTGTCCTTGAACTTGTATTCAGAACTGAGAGCTGATAGAATGTTTATTTGTATTGGAAGGACTAGCAGAGAATTGTAAAATTAACGTGAGTGAATAAAATTAAGGCTTATCCATAGCTACAGTAAAGCAGCTGAGAAGAGAGAAAGTGAATGAAGCTCAAAACAATGTTGGCCTTGCTGTCACTTTTCAATCCCGTTAAGCAAAACAGATGTTGAAAGACAACTGCTTACTAATCAATACAAAAATATCAAATCACATTAGCATATGATAGTTAATGATAATGGCCCATTCACAGGCTAATCTGTTAACTTAATATATATTGGAAATGTTCTCTGTGTCTACTCATTAACTGAGGGTTGAGATTTAAACCTGCACCAAGCCAGGGTGGTAAATCCTGAGTTAGCAGCTTGAGTGGGCAAGTAGGCAATCTGATATAGATCCTTTGGAGAAAATATTTCCAGGATTTTCAGAACCAATATTTTTAATATAACTACATCTTTTCACTTTCGGATCACTCATTTCCTTGTCTGTAAGATTAAACTGCTATCTTTATCCTTGACAAGCATATCTTTTTAAGGGAATAACTCAGGGACATCAAATTGTTAGTGTGAGTGCAGCATAAATCAAATGCCCAGGGCCATATCTTACCTGCAGTATTCTATATTAGTGAATGAAAGGTCACCCTTCTAAGAGAACTTTTCATAGAGCAACCCAGGGAGAGCAGATTGGCACAGAGAGTAAAAGTGCCACTCTGAGACCCTTAAGCAAATGTGCCAGGCAGTGGAGTTAATGTCATCTCAAGTACAGTCTCACTCCATTTACTTAAGATTGACATATTCAAAATAGAGAATGACAAATAGCAGATATCAGAGGAAAGGTTTGAGGGATGATTGGGTGGATGGGTGGACATGGATGAAATAAAAGGGAATGATGTGAGGGACTGAAACAATTTATACACACTAGGGATTGGGTTGAACAAATAGAAGAATTGAAATAATATATCTGTTGGAGAAAAGGTAGAATCGTAAAAAAAGAGCAAACAAGAACAGCAAAATATGGCCTCTGTTTTCTCTCTCTTCTCTAATAACAAATAGAAGAGTAAATGAATGCCAGGTGAACAGGAAAAAAGAAAGAATGCAAAACAACGATCAATCACTTAGTGTGAACAGGTGATTAAATTCTATGGGTAGTACCTCATGTTAGAGAGCCTATCACAAATTCAACTCCCACCATGTTCAAAGTAAAATAAATGCATTGTTGATTATCTGTGACATTGAAAGCAGTGAGGCAATTGTTGAACTCAGGCGTTCCACCTGCGAAAGTAAACATTTATGTGGCACTTGTGATAAGGATGTAAAATTTTGCTAGGATAGATTGAGATTTCACTCCATTCACAGTTGATTCATGGCAGAACAAACTTTGACAAGAGTGAAAGAAAGCACGCATAGCAGTAACCAGGCTCAAAAACACTCCAATAAGGAACCTGTTTTCTTACCATTCTTCAAATAAATCATTCAGAAATCTATCCACACAAGGAACCAATCAGCAGTGTGACTCAAAAAACCAATTTAGAAACAACTACTTTTGGAATTTTGTCAAAGTGGACCAATCCAATGATGAACCAGTCAAGAACCAACTTTCTTGAACTCCTGGGACATGAGCCAATCAGAGAACAACTGGCTCAAATGCAAGAGCCCAATCAGTCTCTGTTCAGTTACCTGTGGGCTGCCAAAAATCGCAATATAAAGCAGCTTACTCTGCCTCTAAAGATGCCAGCCACAGCTGCTGGCAACATTTCAAAACAAAACCAGATAGACCATGTCCATTTAATCCCAAAATTCATCACTAGTTCATAATTTTGCTATATTTCTTTTTTTTAATCTCTTTTTAAAATTTCCTCTGTTTATTGTTATATTATTCTGTTTTTCCATAATTTAATCATGTTAATTAACCTGAAATGGAATATTGTGATAGGTAAATATTTAAAACAAGTTTTAAAATGACTCCATTTTTACCAATCCACATATTCTTAATGCATGTATATGAAAAGAATGGATGTTGTATGCAGTGTTGCAGTGGGATTAGGGAGCTCTTCTTGAAAATTAAGATAATTGCATTGCAGAAGATTGGATATTAAAATATATTTGCTATGTAGTGAGATATTTGTTTCTCTTCCATTGAGCAAATTGCATTGCTGACCCCATGTTTGTCATAGAGAGAGCCACCACATTCATCAGTAAATGATCATTTACTTGATCAGTAATAAGTGTGAATTATATCCCATAATGACATGCTACTATTTTATGGAACATTATGTAAGCACAGCACCAACATGATGTCAGGAAGAATTAATTGGAGTCAGATGGCTTAATTTAAATAAACAGAATTTTGTCAAATTATATAAGCATCAGAAAGCATAAATGGATTTTCTAAATTTAAAAAAAATGGCTCTAGACGAAAGCTTTGCCTTATTTGAATTCATGTATCATGTAATTGAAACTAAAAATAGATTTAAAATCAGATTATTTTTCTTCTGGAAAAGAAAATAATTTCTCACTGAAAATGAAGGAAAAAAAGAAAGAAGAACTGGTAAGAAATAAAGGATCCAGATTGCATCTTTCAGTGACTATTTCTATATTTTGTTTATCTACATGTAGATCACAGTTCCCCTCTCCCTCCTCCAGGGAAGTGTTTATGAGGTTTAAATAATATGCAGCCTGTTTGTTCAATGATATTTTCACCATCTGAAAATAGAAATGTCAGAAGCTGAACAGATACAATGTTACAGGACCCTTTTAAATGGCATCCAGAAATAAACAAACATGGATATATCTGAAGCCCAGCTGCTTTGTTTTTCATTGGCTGCCGAGTGCCAACAACCAAATCTGAGAACACTGAGTGACTTTTGAGTTACTACAATATTTTGACTCACATGTACTCTTTATTCACACTTCATTCACACTTCAATTCTTCTTTTCTGGGGAAGATGAACAAGAAATGTAACACTTAGTGTACATTTCCACCTACAATAATTTAGTTTTCCCCCTGTTTCTCCTGTCATCCGGAAAGCAAGCAGGAACACAACTTACTGTATAATATCATTGAGCAATGGCAACAGGACTGGCCAGGAACAGATTTTTGTTGTCTAAAAGTTAATTGCCCTTTCCATACACTGTGGGAAAACGTTTAACTTCCATTAATATGGCAAGAAAGAGAGTGAAGAAAGGCCCTTAGGTCATGCTACATATACATCAGCAACAGTATCTTTACATTCCTCTATTAAACAGTGGTTGTTGGTATAGTGATATGTTATAAGTTCTTCTTTTTTTTTTGTATACAGGATACTGTCTCAACCTAGGTACTAATTAAATGTACCTATGTAAAATAACTACAAAGCTAACTGTTACCCTAAAATTCAATGTTAAACAAAACTAGAAGAATTTTGAAATAACCATCCATAGCCAGTCATAACTTTTCTATTGCCAGGCCCAGAAAAAAAAAAGATAAAAGATCTATTATAACATTTATTACAGTTGATTGCATAGTCAACTAGATGTTTACACTGGATTTGGGTTTTTTTTAATCCAACTATCAAGGCCCTGGGATAGGCAGATGCTATTGTGTGGTGGTGTTAAGGGTATTGTCGCAGGATGTAAGCAGAGGTGGGCTGCCGGAAGTTCACGGCAGTTGGGGAGAATCTAGCTAAGATTCCGTGCAGTTCAGAGAAACCCCAAATCTCCCTCCTGGCTGTCCCTGCCCATCCCATCATGCCCCTCCCAGGAGTTCCAACATGACTGATTTTGGATGCAGGTAAGTGCAGGGCACACGCAGAGGCTTGGAGAGGGTGAAAAATGGACCTACCGGAAGTTCAGGAATTTCCAGAGTGCCTCTGGAGCCTGGGGAGGCTGTTTTTCCCCTCCTTGAAGCTCAACGAATGCCTCCATAGCCTAAGGAGGGCAAACCCCCCCCTTCCCCGCCATGGTGCAGGAGGCCAACTAGGCCACACCATCCATGGCCACGCCCATGCCAACTTGCTAACATTTTTGAAGCCCACCCCTGGATGTAAGCTGTTTGTAAACTGGCTTTTTGTATACGACTGATTGTGATTTTGTCCGGGCCAATGGTATTCAAGTGGTGCTCCAAAAACTGCGGGATTGTACCCAAAACACCTATTATTCTTGGTATTATTTTTGAATTATTATTTTTTTTTGCCACAGTCATTCTACTTCTACTCACAGGTTTTTGTATTCTGTGATTTTCTTCAGTTCTTTTATTCTGTTCTGCTCTCTCCAGGGTCTGCAACATCCACTAGCCAAACTTTTTTGTCTTTCTTAACAACAGTTGTTAGGTCTAGGATGTTATATCTTGTAAGTGCTTGTCTGTTTGAATCCTAAAATCCCACAGCATTTTAACTTCTTCATTTCTCTTTATTTTATTTACCCTTTGAACCCAAAAAAGGTTGGGTTTGGCAAATGGTCTTTCTTGCAAATCTTTCAATGTACCATTATTGCTATTTTGTCATGCCGTTGTTTGTAGTCAATCTGTGTAATCATTTTGAATTGTTATTATTACTGTGATTCATTGCACAGTTAGCCAGATGTTCAGACTGGGTTTGGCATTTTTGTCTACATATTGAGTCCTTTCCAAGGAAAAGCAGATCTAGACATTTGATGATGTTATAAATATTGTTGCAGGATTGGAGCAAAGATTAACCATAATAATAATAGTAAGCAGCTTTTGAGCTTCTGAATAAAGCTTATTATTATTATTGTTGTTGTTACTCTTCAATTCGATTCACAGTCTGGAACTGGTAAAAACTTAACAGTTCAAGTCTCAATCAAGGATGATGATGATGATTTATTCAGAGGATTGTATATATTCTTTTTGAAACAAAGCATGCTTTTTTAAGATATATCAAGGAGCTTCCGTAAGGATTTTATCTGGAAAACAAACAAATGGGGGTTACATTAATGTAAAATATGTATGGATCAATTTAAATTATTATGCATTTTATACATAAATGCTTCATTTGAGATAATGTTAAAATATGATTTTGTATTATAAGACTGATTACAGGACTTCCTCTTACCTAAATGCCCCTTGTATTTCCACTTCTAGCATAGCTGATCAGAGACTTTAATTTCATGTAATTTTTTTATTGTTTAGTCAGACATAGAGGAAATAATTCAACTTTATGATCTATGATTTCAAGTTGTCGTGTTTCATAAAAGTTCTCTACATTATGCTAAAGAAAAGGGAGGAATGTAAGATTTCATGGAAATATTTTCTTCCAATGTAAAAATGCAGTATTCTATTTTAGCACTGTATATTATGTGTATTCCCACTCTAGGTCTTGGTCACTATTTGGATATTAACATTGTTATATACTTCCTAGTGAGAGAAAGCATTGGCTGATAAAAATGATGCATTTGTACATTTTTCTTTGAAATCCAATCCTAACTTAGAAACGGAAACATAATCCAATCCATACTAAGTATGTAAATTAACAGAAAGACCATCTGGAAAACATGCTGAAAACTAGCAAAGCTGAAAATAGAACATTTTTGCATCTAATAGTAATAAAAAGGTGATTCCCCACCCCCTTCTTCCTTGATAGCAGGATTCAACATAGAGTAAGTTAAGTTGCAGGTGACCTGTTAGGATGTAAAATTTATTATTATTTTAGACTTTAATATGGGAGAGCAACAGTTTCAGATTAAAATGATGAAGATATTTGTACAGTTACTGAATACATCTTTAATTTATCTGGATAACATAAAAAATCAAGGTGAAACATTTTCCACATGATTTCCAGGTGGGGAAACCAATTAATTAAAAGTACACTCTCCAAGTGCAATCATGATTATTCCAAATGAAAACAAATTTCAGCTTTAAAAATGTTTAAAATATGATCTTTGATGTAGAAAATATAATAATATATCTAGTTTTATAGTTTTCTATTTTAAAAAAGTCAGGTCTCCAGCTGAGTGCTAGAAGAGATCATTACTGTAACAATAAATTTTATCTTATAACAGTATAATTACAGATTCTAAGTTGACATAATATTAATAGCTTTATTAATTGCAGTGTCATAGAACATATTTTACAGAGGTATAAATATTGATATTAATGCAATCAACCATCGGATGTTCTAATTCACAGTTCAGTGTCTGATTCAAATAGCTCTAGTCACTGTCTGACTTAAAAGTGCTGTCACTGTGGATCTCTGAATATAATAATTTCATGCGCCATTCTAATCATATTTCAATATGGATGGAGCCAAAATAAGCTCTGTTAAAATGAAGCATTTCAGGTGGAAGCAGTTTTCACCTGGTAAAATATATTCATTAAAATCAAACCATTTTCTACAACGTTAGAACTGAGATGAAATATTAATTTTAAACTTAAAGAAATATTGACACTGACCCCTAACTTTACTATCAACCTAAACGCCTATCAATGAAAGGTTAAGAAAACTGTCATCTTCCTTGGATAGCTCATTTTTGGTTTTCTTTCTTTCTTTTCTTTCTTTTCTTTCTTTCTTTCTTTCTTTCTTTCTTTCTTTCTTTTTTCTTTTTCTTTGTCTTAAAATATATCTTGAATTTTATGAGCCCCTGTGAAAGGGGAGGACTTGTGACCAATCAAAGATAGCAGAGAAACATTCATATCTATCAGCCAGTCACTGTTCTATGGCTGATAGTTTTCCCATGAACAGGAGACCTCTTCTGGTAGAATGCCGTTTGGATAACATCAAATAATGTTACTTCCTGGGGGATGTTAGTCAACAATGGAAGTCTTTATACATACATCTGAATATATGCTTTCTTCCTTATAAGTCTGGATTCTACTGTAAATAAACTGAATATATGAGATTTTACTGTGATCTTTCTTCCATTAAAAAAAATGCTTCCTTTAATTATTATTTATTTCTTCCTTAATGTGGTATGCTTTACTCATGGAATGAAATAGTTGTGATTCTCAATCAGAAGTTCCACAAACCATTGGCTGTTCCCACCCCACCCCAGATTCCCTTCAGAATTGAGAAATAATCTATAGTTGTTAAGTTCTACTATGTAAGTAAAACTACTAATTTATTAATATAATTTCATATTAATTAGATTTAAATTAAACCATTTTTAGTTTTTGTCCTGGACTATTCTATTTGTGGCCCAAAGCTACATCCTTTATTCATGTACAGCTCTTAACTTCTGTACAACATTTCAGTAGGAAGGGTAGTAATCCATTCTTTACTATTTCTAAAAGGCTAATACTGTACTTGCTCTGAATTGCAAAAAAAAAAAGTTTTATGTTTTTAAGCGATGCATTACAAATTGATGAACATGTCAAGCTTTATGAGAGAAGAGCAAACTAAATATATAGCTGGTTCTAGTTGTCTCTAGACGAGATGGGTGGCACATAAATCTAGTCAATCAATCAATCAATCAATCAATTAATCAATCAATCAAGTGGCTTTTATTTCTCCTAGATCATTCTTTCACCTCTCCCAGTTCAGGTGACCAATAGGCCTGATTGCTGACCACAATTTCAAATATTATTTTGCACAATGATATGTATATATATTGGCCACAATCTGACTGAAGTGACAGAGTGACTTCAGAGTTTCTAGCATCTGAAGATGTTTTGACTCTATTTTCCATGCTTGAGAGTTTGAAAATACAATCTATATTTCCTAACTGATGTTAGGTATTCATTTATATTAAGTTGTGTCTGCTATTTTTGTTGGAAAAGTTCTGTCATCAATTTAATCATACCACAACTTTAAGTATGGTTTATTTCCATAGAGAAATGTCTGGAAGAGAAAAAAAACCCTAACAAACATCCTCAGCTGCCCTAACTAGAAAGTGTTGCATGGAGATGTAGACATGCTCAATTAGTCAATTAATGATTGCCAGAATGCTACTGGGGCTTCTTGTTTTAAATGTACCCTCATTGTCAGCCTGATGAAAGTATCACTAAAGACCATGCCATTTCACTAGAGGTCTATGTACAATTGTTTGAGAGCTATTGTTTTACAATCTATGTAGAACAGATAGACACAAGTATGCCAGGTAATTAATGTTAACTCACAGCTAAGGTTAAGTACTGCAACCAGAGTGCTTGTTATTCACCTTGGAGAATGTGTTTCAATTTCAGCATAATCTTCAAATTAAAAAGATAAACATGTTGCCTTCAACTCCACTTCTCATTACAGTAGATCACAGTGTCCAAACGCATCCCATGTGACCTCTTGCTTTGTAAGCCATTAAAATTATTCTCACTTGTGTACTAATCCAGCCTGGATGAAAATAGGTTAAAAGAATAAAAGGCTCTAAGAAAGACCGCCAATTAAAGAAAGCACAGTTGTGAGCCTAAGGAAGACCTTGTCTTTGTGCGCTAGCTAATATGCAAGGGACATTGAACAACTCTAAGATGAAGAGTTATTTTACTTTCTTACTTTTTTCCCTAGGAAGTAGAAGTCAAGACTTCTGGAATAAGAATGTGTGTGTGTGTGTGTGTGTGTATGTCTGTCTGTCTGTCTGTCTTTGTGTGTGTAAGACTGGAACTTGTTAGAAGGCCAAGTGCTAATTTTGAAAATCTACTGTTCAGAGAATTCAGAACAGACTCTCTGAAAAGTCATTTAATTTAATTTTATATTAAGTTTCTTTTCTGTGGAATGAACTAGAACTCATCTAAGATCACTTAGGTAAGTGTAAAAATAATATCAACAAAAACTAAAAAAAAGAGAAGAGAATATTTTAAATGTTACCACTGGAGCAAGTATTTGCATATGTTGTGCTGAAGTTAAAGCATTTGAAATGGAATAAACCCTTTAAAATTAACGTCCTTTGTGATTCTAATGAGCGCAGCTTGTAAAATTATTCTGTTGATTTAAAAATAAAACAGAAAAAATAATCGGTATCTCCAGCCCCAAGTAAACAATTCTTAGAAAAGTCTGACATTTATTATGCAAACCATAATAAGTCCAATAATTCATTAGGGAGAATATGTATGTCTTAAAGAATCATCACTGAATTCTTAAGGCTGTCTACTCTGATTGATACAAGTTCTACAGGTTCTCTTCAGGGAAAGGGCTTATTTTAATTAGGATGCACAGTGGCTTAAATTTTGTATGATTTGATGACTTCAATATATTTGGAAAACTGAATCAATTGTATTGTATTTTCCATGGTTTTTTTAAGTCAAACTGCCATCAACTATTGTCACTTTATTGCAAATAACAAAGCTAGATAAATAGACATATAGAAACATACATAGATGTAAATGATTTAGGAAACTAAAGGTGATTCTCACCATAATAGTATAGTAGAATCACTGCTCAAGTGACAGTATATTATGAATTGTATAAAAGGACACTGCAGATGCTGCATTTTTTTCCTCCTAAATATATATACAGTTAGTAGTTCAATGGTACATTGTAAAAGCAGAGATACAGGGAATGCTAAATTAAAAGACAAAAAAAGTTGACTTTATTTAGGAGTGTCCATAGAGAATAGTTTAAAAATAAAATCAAGACTGAAGGTCTGCCAATATTTCAGGTTCAGATGCTATCTTTTAAAGCTTCCATCTTTTGGGTCCAGCTGCCATCTATTAAATAAATTAGATGATCTAGTGGCTTGGATAATCATGAGCATACAAGAGTTAAACATAGCCTTTAATTTTGTGAACCTTGGTTAAAATAACAAACTAAAAAGTTTCTTTAAAAGGTTATTAATCAATTGTAAGAGGTTATACAATGAATCAAGCTGGATTTGCCATTCACCTAATTAAGATGTTCAACAACTTATGTCCATCATTTCTGCTATTAAACAGCTAGGAATTACCAAGAAAGTAAGGTAATATGCATCATTTATCCATTTATTCATGCAGCCATTCTTTTAGCTTCTATCCCATTTCAAAAATCAATCACAAAACATGGCACAGCTTGAACAATTCATTAAAAACAGCTAATGAATTCAAAACAATTTAAAATGGTAGTACAAAAGAATTCTAAAAATCACTTTAAATACTAAAATGTAGGCCAACACTATAGACAACTGATTAGACAAGGAGTATAGGTGAGTTTTATCCAAAAGCCTGTTTAAACATGCATGTTTTAATTAATATTTTAAATGTAGTACAGAAATTATGAAATCATCTCAATTAGCTGTATTATATTATATTTCAATTTAAACATCTTATCTATATTATCAGACATAATGCTAACTATTGTTAATTTAATTAGAACAGACATGATACAGGGCCACTCAATATATGTACCTCCGATTGAGAGTTGTGATAGGGGCTGCTGGGACATTTAGTACTGAAGGCAAAAGTGTCCATGACATAGGCAGAACCTTCTGATGGATGATTGATAGGATGAGATAGGGACCATTAGCCTAGGAGTACATTGGCAGGTGAATAGTGAAGAAGATATTTTGCGGTGTGGGGTGAGGACAGCAAAAATGTCAATATGGTGACATCTAGAGTGACATATCACTAGAGATAAGGGGAGATTGCTCTCAAAGAATGTGGTTCCAATTTTGGTTATTAGCTACATTCAAGCCCCATGGACTCATTCTTTAGCTCTGGTTATCTAAGGCTGCTTGTATTAAATGTCAGGTCAGTCTTTGCCTCCTTATCTACACCATGGATAGCTCACATGGTGTGTATTATTGAAACTTGGTTGCATGAGAAGGGTATAGGTAGTTTCCAGAGGTGCTGTGGCAGTATGAACCCCTCTTTCTTAAATAGGGTTATAGGGATCAAGTAGGACTTCTGTTCTAGTTTCCTTGCTATCTAGATCCCTGCATGACAATCTTGACTCCAGGAAGTCTGGATTGTCTGTTTTCTTTAGAACAGAATAGAAGATAGTTTGGGAGTTCAATTGAAGTGTGGCTTTTCAGATTTTGTACTTGCCTTCTGGAACACTTCAACTGAATTTAGGCTGGTCCTAACCTCTAGTCTTCTACCTAAAAAACTTATGGCATGACTTTTAGCCCAAACAGGAAGTGATCCTGGGTGCAATCATTATTTGGAGGTCATTATTCTTGATTACCACTTTCTTTCTCTTTTATTATACATTATGCTTTCTAATTATTTATATAGTTGTTTTATTTTTAAATTCCATTCACTGGCCAGCGTCACTTTGGTAAGAGGGGGCAGCCATATACATTTAAACAAATAAATAAATCTGCTCTGACAGTGTGCCCGATTCGGGGGGGGGGGGGGGGGGGGGGGGGGGGGGGGGGGGGGGGGGGGGGGGGGGG
>JANHFM010004597.1:78229-92088 GCA_032468115.1 Grayia smithii | reverse complement strand
CCTGAAAGGATGGAAGGCTGAGTCAACCTTGGGCCTGGTGAGATTCGAACCAACACTAATTGCTGGCATCTGGAACTTAAGCTGAAACACTTAGCCAGAGCATTAATTAACTGCACCACCGAGGCCCATACATAGGCCCATAGGGATTCGAACCACCAAACTGCCAACCTTTCTGATTGACAAGCTCAGTTTCTTAGCCACTGAGCCACCTAGTCAGGCATGTTTATTCCCACAAACATTTCTGGGTTTGCACCTGAGCCTGTGGAACCTAGGCATGACATACATCTTATCTCCTGGCTGTGTAGATAATTGGTGGAATGACATCTAGCTTCTATGTGTTTTATCTTTTTTTTTAAAAAAAAAAAGAAATATTGTGCATTTTATGTCCCTCTGGGGCCAGAGACAGCATAACAGGCAACTTTTCTCCTCCAAAGAACTGGGCCTCACAACCTGCTCATCTGAAACAGCTGCCCGTTCCTTCCTGTAA
The DNA here is from genome assembly GCA_032468115.1 of Grayia smithii. Classification (NCBI taxonomy): domain Eukaryota; kingdom Metazoa; phylum Chordata; class Lepidosauria; order Squamata; family Grayiidae; genus Grayia; species Grayia smithii. Next base: position 91,601 of record JANHFM010004597.1, on the reverse strand, counting down.
TGATAGGACTGGCTGCACAATTAACACCAATTAGGATTTGACCCTGTGAAAATGACAGAAAATTACCTTGTGTCAAGTATTTTGACTGAGATGTGGAAGCAAACAGGCGTAAACATCCAATTTCCCTTGCTCCGCTTAAACCTGGTGGAAATTTCCTTCTGCGCAACATGGCACAACTGTTAAAGAATCGTTATCGTGCACTAGGACCAAAGTCATTTCAAACAGTTGATTTCTTCCGAATAGTGAAAGTTATTGACCATATCCAGTATCCACTCAAGTTTAATCCTGATGGGTTTTTTTCCCCTTCCCTCTTGACCTTTCTATAACTTAACAGAAACCCAGCATTACACTGCCATACTCTGCACTAAGTAGCAGTTAGATATTGACATTTTCATCATTGGTACCCTAGAAAATCTCAGCTCCCTGCCAGAGCTCTCAAAGTAAGCACTGAAATTTGCAAAAAAGAGAGTGAGTGTGAGAGAGAGAGAGACAGAGACAGACAGAGACAGACAAAGACAGACAGAGACAGACACACACACACAGAGACAGACAGACAGACAGACAGACAGACAGACAGACAGAGACAGAGATAGAGACAGAGACAGAGAGACAGAGACAGATAGATACACAGAGAGAGAGACAGAGACAGAGAGAGAGACAGAGAGACAGAGACAGAGAGAGAGAGAGACAGAGAGAGACAGAGACAGAGAAACAGACAGAGAGACAGAGAAACAGACAGAGACAGAGACAGAGATAGAGAGAGAGACAGAGAGACAGAGACAGACAGAGACAGACAGAGACAGAGACAGATAGAGACAGACAGACAGACACACACACACACACAGAGAGAGAGAGAGAGAGAGAGAGAGAGAGAGAGAGAGAGAGAGAGAGAGAGAGGATGTATAATGCCAGCTTCCTTGAATATTCACAAAATACTTTTGACTGGATGGCACCATATATAAGTTGGTCAGGAGGCCATGAAACAGAAAGAGGGAAGGAGGGAGAATGAGAGGCAGGGAGTAATGGAGCCAAGCTATTTTAGTCAGTGACTCTTCTACAGTTCACCTGCTTCCTACTTATGATAAATTGAGGTCTGACGGAGCAGTCTTATATATGGCTACTCAAATAGACAGAGGCACTTATGGATAAGCCTTATACTTCCATCTTCTCTTTTATCAATTATATTTGCTTCTCCAAAAAATTACATTATTATTTTGAATCCCTTCTGGCACCAGTCTATTAATTTTAGGGTACTGAATAATGCAGTACAATTTGAAACAGAAATAGGTTTTGCAACCCAATTTCACTGAGGGGATATCTCCTCTCCAGAGGCTGTAACAAATATCATCTCTGGCCTTGGTTTTCTCACCTTTGACATATGACAAATACATCAGAGTCAAATCATCACCAGCTTATGCCTAATAATTTAGTAGGGTAAAAAAGTTGATTTTTTAAAATTGTTGCACAGGTTTTATTTATGGGGTTTCTTATGGGAAGGAAGTAAGAAAAAAAAGCAGACAGACAAGTCCAAATGGCCCACTGCAAATGGCACTTACAGCATACATAAACAAGAAAAGACAAAAATAAATTGATTTCCCCCCATTTTTAAAAATGGAGCTGATTAATGGGACTTTCCTCTGAGTGCCTGTACTTTAAGTAGCCATTTGACTGCAATTTACATAGGTGTGTCAAGTCTCAAATTCCTCTTTATCCTGCCAAGAAATAATGGCCCAGAGCCTTGGTTTGAGTATGTGGGTGGAAGGCAGAGGAGAAGATATTTTAAAGAAGAGAGAAGTCAAAAGATTGGCAACTTAGGCCTAAGCTTGGACTCCCAAGCTGAGTTTTCAAGTCAACAGAAATCTGTTCTCTTCCTTTCCTTGATTCTTCTTATCTGGATTCAAGTTGGAACATCAGACAAGTTATCCCATTTGCCTCTTGTCAATCGCAGTCCAGCAAAGACAGATGAGGCCTACAGCTTCTCCAGTCAACCAGCAGGAAGGATCCCAAGAAGGGGATAGATAGCACAGGAATCCCTTTTCAATGGCACTGAAGAAGTTGATCATGTCTTAATGATCCTGCCAGATTGCCTGCCAGTTGGGAGGAAAGATAAAGTAGCAGAAGCGGGCACATTCTGATGTCAGCAACACCAAGACAAGCAGTACAGCTAGAAGAACAGTACAGACATTTTGTCCTCCTGTGCCTGGAAGCTGACAAATCTAGATCTTTTAGAGATGGAAAGAAGTAAAAAATTCTACCAGGTCTATCATTTCCAGGATTTCTTTCTTCAGCTATATTGGACTATAGTTCCCTTGCTCAGCATACAGCAGGCCCAACTGCTGTGCTGGTTAGAGAAGATGTTAACTATACAACAGTGTATCTGGAGATCACCTGATTTGGAAAAGTTATTTTAAAACAAGGTCAGGCAGCCTTCTGGTGGACAGTATCTCTTTCTATTAGACTTTTTGTGGAGAATCTGAAAGCTTACAAACATGTAAAGGAGTCTCTTTAAAATGAATTTGTTGAAAAGTGTGCTGATGAAAACTAGCTATTTTGCTTCCAGATTTTGTGATGTGATTGTGGAGACACTAGGATCAGCAAATTTGGGGCTGCAGGTGGCATGCAGGACGCATACTTGTTCAAAAAGATTGGAACCTTCCCCAATGTCTGGATTCCATTATTATTTTGAAATTATTTACAAAGATGTCTCTAGAACTAAAGAATTCAATTTCATTTCAATAACTCTCCTTTTCTAGCTATTTTGCAGCTCTTGTGTAGTAAAGCTGCTAACTCTTGAATAGACTGTTGAGAAATGTACAGCGCATAATGAAATTTACACCACTCAGATTAATATCACTCTAAAGGGAAAAGTAGGGCAGAAATGGAGTTAGACAAAAAAACAACAACCCACAGACAATTTTCTACCTGGAACATCTTCCATTGCTCCTAAGGAACTATCTTTTATAAACAGCTCTGTGGGGAAAATCTTGCTGACTTATGTTTCTGTATTTGTATTTCATTAATGCATTTTGATACTTCACACCAGCCATTTTGGGAATATCTGTATTGCTAAAAGTAGTACAATGGTAGTAGTTGTAGCAATATTAACAATGCATAACAAAAGAGAAAGTTTCAAAGCAACTTCACAATCAATACTACAAACAAGTAGTCCTCACTTCTAGCAAAGGTAATAGGACTATTTAAGAAAAGGACAAAAATACAAAAGGAAAGAACATTTGAATTAAAAGGATAGGAAAGAAGGACAGAACCTTAGTTTACTTTGGGGTTTATCCAGAGGTGGTATTCAGCAGGTTCTGACTGGTTCTGGAGTACCAGTAGTGGAAATTTTGAATAGTTCAGAGAACCAGTAAATATCACCTCTGACTGGCCCTGCCCCATCTATTCTCTGCCTCCCAAGTCCCAGCTGATCGGGAGGAAATGGGGATTTTGCAGTAACCTTCTCCTGGAGTGAGGAGGGAATGGAGATTTTACAGTATCCTTCCCCTGTCACGGCCACCAAGCCATGTCCACCACGCCATGCAATACCTACCAAGCCATGCCCACAGAACCGGTAGTAAAATATTTTGAATCCCATCACTGGTTTTATCCAAGAGAATATTTTTCCTAATGTTCCTTTTGGAAGAACAATCAAATAGGGATCTACTTTAAGGAAACAAACTTGCCCTGAAGGAGTACATCTTGGTGCTAAAAATTCCTCTATTCTGCTTCTAATCAACCTTACCTACCTACATCTGTATATAATTTCTCATCAACTTGAAGAAACTTGTATTAGACTACACTGTAAATGTACTGTTGTAGACACATGATATATAGTATGTCTCCATCCAAGCAAAAATAACTTGGAAATAATCACCACTTGGTCAATGTCTCAAAGATGCTTTTTCAAAAGGCAACTGAGCTGTTTTTTCCTTGAGCAAGAAGAACAAAATGTTTTGTTCTTCTTCCTCAAGGAAAAAACAGTCCAGTTATTTTTTGAGAAAGCACCTTTGAGACAACTATGAGTTGGATGACTGAGAATCTCCACAGACACTTGATCAAGGATGAACTCTTACCCTTTTCTCTTAAAAATCCAAATTTGAAAGATACCTTTTCCATACTGTAGCTATCAGCATTATTCCCAAAACTAATAGCAACTCTATGACCTTTAAAAGGTTGGGAATATCTGATTTACCTGTAAAACAAGCTCAAGCGTTTCGTTTGGTTTCTGGTGTATTCTTTTCTTGCAGAGTTGATTGATGAAAATTATCTGCTATCTCTTATTAAATAAAGCAAAACAGAAAATGATTCTACACATGTCCCTGAGGTGTCCTCTAACTTCTCTCTCATTTTTAAGGGGTGGGGGGAGAAGAATAAGAAAGCTTCCAGGTGCACAGAAACATTTATTAATCTCAGTATGTTTTGGAATGTTGTGTAGACATAAATAAAAAACATAATGGTAGAACTTTAAGCACTTCCATAATGCAAATAACCAGAATCAGAACAAGTGAATTATTTATTACAATATTTGGAAAGATCCCTTTGGAATACTGAAACCTAAATCTTCTTGTGGTTTAGAAATCTAGTCCTTCTGTCTTATTCTAACCATATTAGGAGAAAGAAACAACCATCCTAAACCTAACATAAAACAGCCCCAAAATTGATATAAGATTCTTACATTGCATGCACAAGTTAAACAAGTTTTTCTCATATAACCAATAAAGCAGGGATAGGGGAATCTATGATCCTCCAAATCTGACTGAATCAAACCTGCCAGTATTGCCAGTGAAGAGAATTATTGTCATTTTTAGTTTAATTCACTAACATATACAAATAAAAAAATAGTGTGCCATTGTAGCAGTGTATTACAAAGATCAGACACAAAAAAGATAGGAGAACCAGAATTGGGTAAACACTGAATTTCAATTTATTTCTGCTTTATTCTATTTAATCAGAAATTTTTACTAATAAAACACCTGCCAGGGTTTTTGTACCCTTTCTTGAAATACAAGAGGAAAAGTGAAGTAAAAATAGATAAGCCATTCAGGGGGAAAAAAAATTTCCCCAGCTCATACTAGGAAGCAGTACAACAGATAACAACAGACCAGGACATATACCTAGAAAAACTTTTATTCTCCACCTTGTTCATGGCACATTTTCCAATACAATTTTTGTTGCTTAAATATATTAAGGCAAAACAGAAGTATATAATCTGCTTTTGAATAGATTTTTGCCAGACTATTAGATCTGACTCCTTATCCAATTTCCATTCCATCTGTGTTGTTTGGAAAAATGTTGGCTCAGCTGGCATGGTTTCAGGACTCAAGGGCTGGTCTAAAATAGTCCTGCTTTTTAACCTTCAAATTTGAACCAAAAACATTCTTTTTCCTTTGGCTACATAAAGGTGCTAAATGTCTGGGACTAATATGTGCTATCAAAGTCGGGGGGAAATATAATTTGCAATTAGGAACTCAGACACACAAAAAGAAAAAAAATCTAATTTTGAACATGTAACAGGTTTCAGAGCAAATCAGTAGTATTGCCAGCTATGGCTGGGGAAAGACTACTTGTGGAATTTTTTTTATTCATTGCCAATCTTTACAAATATATGAGATAAGTAGGAGATAATAATCAAACTCAGTAAAAGGCATGCTTTATATTTAGATACGTATTCCCTCTTCTCTTTCCTTATTGTCTTTCCTTATCAGTTTTAATCACAATTTAGTATTAGAATTACACAGATCTGAGGGAGATGGTAAGTTAAAAAATAGGAAATATAAACAAACAAATAAATAAACAGGTTCCATCTTAGCCAGAGCTGAAGTATCTATTTCAGATCCTAGTTCACCATAATTTTTAATTACAATAATAAAAGAATGCAGCACAATTTTATGCATGCCTGTACAGAAGTAGTTTCAATTGTATTAATATAAATTATTTCAAGTAAGCATGGAGTTAAGATTAGTTGGAGTTAAATAAATGGTTTTTTTAAGTACAATTAACTACCAAGTAGACAATACAAACTTAACTTTTCAAACAAAAACAAATTCATTTTAAATCTTGTACATGTGTCTACAAGACATTCCCAGATGAGACACAAGTGAAACAGATTTTCACAGATTAATTTCCTTAACAAATAGTATATTTGATACAGTTAAATGAACAAGAACTTGCTAGGCCCAAAAGATTTCCACAAGGAACTTGGATATTCCTCAAGAAGCTTCTGTGTTTTCCAACTCACTCTAATTGTTGGACTTAGTCCCCAAAGTTTATTCATCACTATGCACACTCAACCAATCATATTGTTTGTCAATAAAAGAGATTAGAAGAAGGTCACAATTGTTTGGAACTCTTGTTCCTTTTCCTATTACTCACCGAGGTTGGGTTGTGACATGGCCATTGAACGTTGTGATACTGGGGTGGAAGTGGTTGAAGGATGATGGCTCATGTGATTTAATGGCTGGGTCATAGTCTTTCGAGGATCTTGCCAAGTTGTAATTTTCTCTATGTGGCTACAAAAGAGAAAGTTGGGAGTTATTAAGATTATTCCAATCCTAATTTTAATTACATGTTGCTCATTTGTTTATGCTATCTATTAGTCTGCCTCCCTACTTTTTGTTGGCATCACAATATTTACACATATAAGCATCCAAAATTGCTATATGTTCACTCGTCTGTCATATTATTTTACTACCATCACAGATCTGATAAAATATCTGTTTTTGAGATGAATAAACAATATGCCAAATTCAGCATTTATCTACAAGGCTATTCTCCAAAGAACCCATCAATCTGTCTATTGAAATTACTCAGCTATATTTGAATATCTCTGTATTGGATGTAGTCTTGCAAACAAAGATAGGAATATGCAAACTCTGGAAAAATTTCAAGGGCGAAGTTCTTGAGATATCTGAGAATTCTTGAACCTTACAAAAGTTAATTTTCTATTTACCTAAAAGTACTAACCTTTATTGCATTAATTGCTAGTCTTTGTACAGCCTGAAATGTCATTATTTTATTATTTTCTCCTTTTCCAAATCCTTTTCTTTAGAATATCTTGTCTCCAAATATGTAGATATCCCTTGAACTTGGCTTTTACATTATTTTCCTATAGTAGAGTCAATGAATTCTATAGTGGAATAGTTCCCTTCCACTCATTCCAGAAGTAGCTCTAACTCTGATAGTAATTCCTCTCAGAAAAGATGATTCCATTCCCAATTTCAATCTGCCTTCCAACTTGGGTACACATAGTTAGCTACTTGTAACAGCTAGTTTCAATTACACACCTGGAGATTTAGCAAGGCCTTCTTTCTATTTTAGCACCCTGAGGAGCTTCTACAAGTTGCATACATTATTTCATACAGATAAGTTGAAAAGGAACAAACCATGCCAACATCAATATCAGCCTTGCAAAGTGGTGTATACAAGTAGTACACCCAGAAGAACAAGCTCTGTTATATTCTAAGGTACATTAAAAGAATCTTGCAAGTCTTAAAGTACATTTCTCCTCCCATTGCCTTTACAGCCCAAGAAACTAAGAAGGGTCCCTCTTGAAATATTTGCCATATTCATATACCTCTGCAGGCAGTGGCCACTTATCTGTTGCCCTGGCTGTGGCTCTTCTCCCTGCCTCCCAAGGTAGAATTTGTTCATCTGGCTGTGTTCCCTGTCTGGAATACTTCACAAACCTGGCATTCAAATTGGTACGATTTTGTTTCGTAGTAACAGCAGTAAGCAGTAAAGTGCTACAGATAGTCCTTGACTTATGACCACAATTGAGTCCAACATTTCTGTTGCCAAGTGAGACATTTGTTAGGTGAATTTTGCCTGATTTTATGACCTTTCTTGTTCAGTTGTTATGTGAATCACTGCACCTTTTTCAAGTTAGTTACACGGTTGTTAAGTAAATGTGGCTTCCCCATTGACTTTGCTTGTCAAAATTTCATAAATGGTGATCACATGACCCCAGGACACTTCAGCAGTCATAAATATGAGTCAATTGTCAAGCATTTGAATTTTGATCATGTGACCCTGGGATGCTGCAATGGTTTAAGTGTGAAAACATAAGTCACCTTTTTCAATGCTGTTGTAACTTTGAACACTCACTAAATGAACTGTTGTAAGTTGAGGACTACCTTTTACAGAAAACAGCTCCTAGCAAAAATTAGGCTTTCTCCAGGATATTACTAAACTAAGAAATCTCTAAGTCTGACTCAAGGGTAGGTTCCACTTACCTTCACCACTGGTTCTATTTATGCACGCGCTTTGCGTGTGATCGCCATGCGCATGCTCGCTTCACTCGCATGCGCACCAAACAGGAGCTCCACGCATGCCGCTACTTTTTTTACCAGCTGTAATTCAGCATACAGGCAAAAAAAGCCCTTTGCGCATGTGCAGAGCACTTAAGCCCAGCTGCTGGGCGCATCTTAGTGGATTGCTGCTCAGAAATAAAGAAGAAAAATACAGTAGGGGCAGGCGGGTAGACCCAACTCCCGGCTGCAGAGCACCGGTTTGGTGACGTCACATCGTCACCGCTACCGGCTTGCGCAAACTGGGCCGAACCAGGAGCAACCCACCACTGGTCTGACTGCTGCAGAAAGTTAACACTAGACCAGAGGTGGTATTCAGCAGGTTCTGACCAGTTGTGGAGAACCGGTAGTGGAAATTTTGAGTAGTTCGTAGAACCGATAAATACCACCTCTGACTGGCTCTGCCCCCATCTATTCTCTGCCTCCTGAGTCCCAGCTGATCGGGAGGAAATGGGGATCTTGCAGTATCCTTCCCCTGGAGTTGGACGGTAATGGAGATTTTACAGTTACATCCTTCCCCTGCCACGCCCACCAAGCCATGCCCATAGAACCAGTAGCAAAAATTTTTGAATCCCACCACTACACTGGACATACCATGCAGATCCTTTTTCTGTATCAGAAACAAGGCACCCAGCCCAGCCAGGCACTGTGCCCCTAACATGATGTTCAATTTCAGTTATCACTTGTATTTATTATTTATTTTTATATTTCTCAGGTGGGTTTAATTTGAGTTTTCCTTCTAGCTTAGCATTCCAAAACTGGAGGTGGCGCTATCTCCTCTCATGGAATCTTCTAGCTCTGCCTACTGTTTAAGATGAAGGGAGAGATCAGAATGCCCTGTATCTACTCAAGAAAAAGGACATCCATCACAGATTTATTGTACTGCTCTTAATTTTTGCTTGTGCTTGCTTTCTTTTCTTCAGCATTTTACACTTGTAAGTTTGCAAGCATCAACTGGATTTTTAAAAAAAGTACAATGCACGCTTTTAATTTTTTCATTATTATTATTATTAATAATAATAATAATATGATAATAAAGGTAGTAATGAAAATAAATAATAATAAAATATTAGCATATGAAGTGGCCCAGATTCTGATGTAACTTAAAAACTCTGAAAATTTAGCTTCACCTTTATCCCAGATTTTCAACTCTGCAGCCACTTTCAGTTTTTCTGTATAAGTTGCCCTCCCTTTCATCTAGTGAGTCATTTCCTGACTTCAAGGTTTCTCTCAATTCTAGTTTTGCTTTCCAGCACTTGTTTTTCTTCTATATTATTCAAGCATTTTTCCTCTTCTTTTCAACTCTGTGCTGTCTAAATATCTAAGCTCTTTTGTTTTCTATAAACAAAATACTGAAACATATTTGATGCCTCTACGTATGTTTGATATCATTGCCCACAATTGTTCAAGATATTTAGGAACTATGAATGCTGTAGTTTAACATATATTGTAGTGTAGAAAAATTGCTGAAATTGAACAGACTGGAATCTCAACAAATTCCTTTCTAAAAAAAGGGGTGGGGCAACATGTAAAGTATTCTGGAATATGATCAATATTTAAATAATCATACATGGGTTAAAGAATATAGATAGAAATTATCTTTCTAGCTGTGTCTTACTTCTAGAACCTGCAGTCAGATTAAAAAGGATGGGAAATTAAGCTATCCATAAGAAAAAAAGAGTGTACTGAACACCTAAGCACTTATTTTATTTTATATTATATCATATCAATATTAATATTTCTAAACATTGACTATTCTTCCTTAATTAAAAAAAATCTTGAAAGTTGACCCATTTTCCAAGTTTGTCCTTTCAGTATATGCATTTCAGTTTAAGTATGAAACATAGACAGCTTTAAATCACTCCTATCCCCTGTAATAATAAATATACCTAGCAGTTTTGTACATCTGTCCTATCAGTTCAGCAATTCTATGCATGTAGTAGATTATTTGCATTTCAAGCAGCATAAACTCTATGTGGCATAGAAGTTTTGACTGATATACAGAATATATAACCCACTTAAATAATATAATTTACTAAACTAGAAGTGATTTAAAATGTTGAAATAAACTGTTTCAGCAAATTTCAAATAGAAATAAACTGAAATGCAAACAGAAGACTAGATATTGAAATTGGACAATAAGGTTTTCTCACATGGGAAGACAACATAATGATCAAATAATAATCTTTATATATCAGTAAAAGAAGAATATTTATCATTCTTAATAATAAGTTCTTGACAAATTCCTTGTGTGTCCAATCACACTTGGCCAATAAAGAATTCTATTCTATTCTATTCTATTCTATTCTATTCTATTCTATTCTATTGTGTAAAAATCTGATGTCACATGGGTGGTTAGACATAACTGTGGCTTCTATTGCTAATTGATAAAAAGGTATCAAAATATATTTCTTGTGGCATAAGTAATAGAATACTGCAGTCTAAAGAAATGAAAACTTGGATATAAGGGGAAAAGAAATATGGAAATGTGTGTTTTTTTCTCTGTGGCAAAGAAAATAATAAAAATTAAACCACCTTAAAATCTAATTCATATACCATACTAGTATATGCCATCACTGCTTTTTTTTGTCTAAGCCAGTGTTTCTCAACTTTGGCCACCGGAAGATGTGTGCTGGCTGGGGAATTCTGGGAGTTGAAGTCCACACTTCCAGTGGCCAAGTTTGAGAAACACTGATCTAAGCCATAATTAGCTGAGCTTGTACATCCTGCAAGATATGATTTATAAATCATAGGATTCATTCAGTGGTAATCACAAACCAGACAAAACATATTATGGCATAGTGAAACATGTGAATCCAGCCCATGGATTACATTCAAGTTCCATTTTTTAAATTTTTGACAAAATAAAATCAATACTAAAATAAACTTCACATTGATATTAGTGGGAAATAAATTCTACTAATGTAACTGGTTATAATCTGATATGGTCTATTTTCAGAGAAATACCAAAAATGAGGAACACATGTATTATTTTATTATCATATATAGGTACAATGGTTTTAACATCTGTAAAATACATATATGATCCTCATTTTGTTAGCTGCAAGATGAGCATCTAATAAATTACTAAATATTACTCAAAATAAATGGAAACTGGTAATTTAAGATATGAAAAATGTATGAATTACTTCAATATATGAACAAAGCAATGAGCTCTTCTAAGAAATGACAGTGACAACAAATGAAGTTGTTTATTTTAATAAGCCTGCCACTGAAATAGGCACCTATTGTTTCCAACCATGCTCTATTCTCCCTCCTGTTACTGGCATGCTGTAAATATCACAGTGCCAAGTGTTATCTACTCTTTTGGAAAACACATTTGTCACAACACTCCCTGCTGCAGCAGTTGCTTTCTTGTTCACCAAATTAGAATGAAGGGAACTGCAGAGTCTGGTTTTCCCCTTGTTTGTTTTGTCAGTCAATTCTCCATCCCTTTCAAATGTAGCCATCAGAGATGCCTTGCCCTAAAGGGAGAGTCCTGCCATCTGCTTCTTGTCCTTTCATATAGCTAACTATGAGCTTGATAACAACTATCTCCAAAATAAAGAGGCCCTAAAGTACCTTCTCTTGAAGTGGAACTGAAATGTAAGGAAACCACAATCCCATGAAAATGGGAGGTGGATTTCTGCTTTTTTGAGAGGAAAGATAAACTGGAGAGAAGGAGCTCACAACACCATCTAGATCAGGGGTCTCCAACCTTGGCAATTTTAAGACCTGTGGACTTCAACTTCCAGTATTCCTCTTCTGGGAATTGAAATCCACAAGTCTTAAAGTTGCCAAAGTTGGAGACTCCTGATCTAGATTTTCATGCAGATCAAAGACAAAAAAAAAAGTGAAACAAGGTTGGGCAGGTTGAGCCCAAGACATTATAGTGTCTGAGAAGACTGGAGATTGTATTGTTTTCTCCTTTGATTGGCAGATGTTGTGTGACTGTTTAACAAGAGTTATCTCTAGGCTGTCCTAAATCCTTTCTTAAGTCAGGTGAAACCTTTTGGTGGAGGCAAGTTGAGATGAAACCTTTTGGTGGCTGAGGACAATATTTAACATTTCGAAAGAGCCCAGGGCAACAGGGATGGGTGGTGATGCAAATGGAAGGGGCTGGAACTGTTTTTTTGTTTTTTTATTGAGTTTGAGGAATTCCTTTGTTTCCTATCATTATGTTAATCAGATGTTAGAGATTATGCTACAATAGTAATGTCTTTCTTCCCTTGTTGGGGCAAAAAATTGTTCCACCAATTACAGCAAGAAACTCTGAGGCTACAAGAAAGAAACTTTGGAGTCACAGGTTGATCCTCACTATCTTAAGAGCACAGGACAGGGCACACAGCTTGCAGTTCTCTTCTCCAGCACCAGATGCAGCTCTTAGCAATGGATTCTCTTCCTTTGCCCCAAAACACTGGGTAATCTTCTGGTCAAAAATATTGGTTAAGAGAGATCTTTACCAATTGTATCCCTCAACTGATGACTGATATTTGTATTAATTAGCATGAATCAGTAGAAATAGGTTTAATATTTAAGGGCAAAACAAAATTGGAATGAATTACAGCATTCTTGTTTAAAGCAGGGCCATTTTTCTCTAAATCCAAGCAATTTGCTTGAAAGGTATTCTCTTAAGCTTAGATAAAGCCCTTGTACTTGTAATTTCAAAAAGAGCTTAAATACATTATAGATATGTAAAATATTTAAGAAAGGAAAAGGAGGAATAAAAGGAAAAAGAAAACATTACTTAAAAAAAACATTATAAAGATTGCATCATCAGACATCACTTGATAATATTTGACTTACCAGTCATAGGGCATCCAATATCTAAATGCCATCCAATTCAGGGGTGGGTTCCACTCACCTTCGCTACCGGTTCTCTTCGTGCATGCGTGTGCACGCACGTGCATGCGCGCATGCAAAATTTGCGCGCGCACGCTCGCTTCGCTCGCGTAAACCGCACTACCGTGCATGCACAGAAATTTTTTTTAAAAAAAATTCGGCAAAAAAAGCGCTCTGCGCATGCGCAGAACGCTAATTTTGCCGATTTTTTCAGAAAAAGGTAAGTT
>JANHFM010004597.1:35511-47691 GCA_032468115.1 Grayia smithii | reverse complement strand
CACATTGAGTTGTGCTTGAAATTGTAAGCCGCCCTGAGTCTCCGGAGAAGGGCGGGATATAAGTGGAAATAATAATTAAAAGAAAACAAAAGTATTTTTGAAGCCAAAAGTTGTCAGTGAGAGAAGTCAGACACCCATGGCTTACCTCCCAAAAAATATTGGAATTATTAACAATTGGAGTTTTCTAGCACTATGAATTAATGTCCCTTTTACAGATAGACTCTTTGCTTGGGATGATATCATCCTAGTGTTTGCATGCCATGTTTCATACTGATGTGATGGAGGTGGGGTGAGAGAACTCTTGTCAAATATTATCCTGGTTTCCTGCTTGGACTCCTAAAAGCATGGAAACTGTTGTAAGAATCAGCAAAAAGTTAAAACAGTCTATATCCCTTTAAACATGGAGTTAATAAGTGGCACAGATTTGTCTTGCCATCTGCAAAAATATTTTAGCAGGTGCTGGAAAAGGGCATTCCATGAAACCATCAAGCTATATTTCCCATGTGAGGACCTATGAAGATAATGTTATGTCAGCCATACCTTTAGAGTCAAAAAAATGCAGCAAGGCAAGAATTCCTGTTGATGAGAAAAAAGACAGCTCACAAAGATTGGTAAAACTTTACCAATGCAAATGCTTAGCTGCCAAATTGCAAATGATGCTATAACAACAAAGAATCCAGATTTGATTCTTGATAGAAGAAAGAGTCCTTGTGGAATAGCCCTGACAGAGTGTCACTACTTTAAAGTGGTAACAGAATAGGAACTGCTTCAGATTCTTTAATAAGGCAATTTTGGTCGGATGAAATGCCTTTGCTTCTATTCAAACTAAGGTAATCAGTAGAAAGGTACCGGTAACTCTTAGGAGTAGGGCTAAGCTAATCATCTACAGTAGGCATCTACCCAGTTGTGTAGCATATGGAAACTATGGAACTGCTACAAAGTCCTATCAATTGTTCTCCAAGATGAGGCACTTCCGCAACACTAAGACCATATGGTTGGGAGCATGTTAAAAGGATATTTACATCAGAGAAGGTCATAAAATATATACAAAACAAAATGCTTAGATTACAGCTGCATTTTCCAGGATGCAAACTTCAGAGCTTACACAAAACTTTCCCATTCACTCAATTTACAGTGTAAATCATTGCTTTAGATTATATTGTCAAGATAGGAAGATACTCTCAGAAAGAATTCTGAGGACTTAAATATACCACCTCATGCTGACCTTTATGGATACTTAATCCAAGTAGTCATTTGGAATAGCACGTAATAAAAAAATGTTAAAGCTTTATAATAGAAATATTGACTCAAAGTTCAGGTCATAATCACTTGGGACAGCAAAATGTCTTGACCCAAGGACACTTACAAGGCCTATATGACATAGTTTGAACTAAGCTCCCCTTGTTTAGCTTGGAGACCATTGCAGTGATGGGAAAACTCGGCGTGTGAGATTTGCAGCAAAACATTATCATTCTAACAAGCTATTTCAGCAGTTCCATAACTGGTCTTCATTTGGAATTCCTGCAAGAGCTTCAATGTTTCAGCTGTCCTATGTCCTTCCCAAAAGGGAATATAAAAACATAAAAATGTAGTTGCTGAATGAAACTAGCTGTCAATCTAATTTGTGTTCACACAATTGGCCAGATACATTCAAGCAGCTCATGAGTAAGAGGTCAACAGCTCTCTTCCACTGTTGCTACCCATATCCAAGGCAAGTGACACTGCAACTGCAGCTCTGGCAGGGTATTGACAAACTAAGTACAGGGGTGTCAAACTGGTGGCCTACAGGCCAAATGTGTCACACAAAGGCCACACCCATCCCAGCTCCGAGAAAGGAGAAAACATCACGTGACAGCAATATGATACCGCAAGTTTGACGCCCATGAACTAAGACATCTCAGCTGATATCCTATTCAATCTATTAGAACAGAGGAGCAAATGGATTTAGTCTTCAAATCAGATGCTTCATCAAATTCATCTATGCTTAAGCCAACCTAGTTGTCAAAATAGGACATCATAGCAAACTATGGAATTGGTCCAAGAAGAAAGGGAGAGAATTAGAGTCAAGTTCATTTCCAAAAATCAACCAAATATAAGTGATCAGATACAAATGTGAGTCACTTGAAGAAGAAAATATTAAAGAATGAAATGATAGAAAATTTAATTTAACACAAAATATTTCATTGCTTGTTTTATTAAATTTGACGTTTATTTCAAAACATAACCATAATATGCTTTGTGGCTAATTCATTGTTTTTGATATATCTGGGAATTCCAAAGACAGTATAAAGTACCTATCGAACCTCCACCCACAATGAATGCCACCATTCAATTTGTAAACATGACAAGTTAATAATCACCCATAATCAATGATTATTTAAGAGTAAGTGAAAATTAAAGATAAAATACAGTGCATGATTATGTGAGGCACTCACTGTCTGCTCAGTCCTTATTTCTGTAAGTGCTGATTTTTTGAGGTTCTTTTCCAGTTTTCAATGCTGCAACATGCTCTGCTCAATTTCACTATAATACACTATCCTTTAATTAAATTCCATGGGAAATATTAATTATTAATCTTATTACATGTAATTTCATGGTGTCACTAACTTCATTCCTAATATCCTCTCTAACATTTCCTCATTGCTGCCCTCCTCACTGAACCTATCCTGACCACTGAGTTTATAATTATTTCCTCCAGCTGACCATGTACATTCTCCCATCATCAAGTTTGCTCTTTGCAGGAAAGAAAACAAAAAGCATGGGAAGCAACAAAACCACCATTCAGAGCGATATAGAAGAACAGGGGGAAGGCAACAAAGAGTCACTATTTCTGGAAGAGTATGGGAACTCTGAGAAGGCTATTAGGATGAGGCAGAAGTTTTTGCCAGTAGAAAACTCCTGCATCTCAAGAACACTAAAAAAAAATCTTCATACCGTATTAACTATAGCTATATAGGAGAAGGACAGGCAGGCGGGGGGTGGGGGGGAGGAGTTAAAAGAGGCATAAGTTTAGAATCATTATGTCTAAGAGAACTAAGTCCAATGCCCCTTGAATGCCATTGATTCTTATCTAACTCTAACCAGGTGCTAACCATTAGTCTGAGAAGATTTCTGTGCATAGGCTTTAGCAACAAAACAATGTCCTTCAGCATGAAGATGCTAGTCAGTGCAGCCTTATAAGTAGAAATGGTTTTACCTATCATTACTCCATTCCCTTGCTGCAGTTTCTTATTCTGAATGGCCAGATGATGATAATTTGTGAACTGCCTTAACTAGGTGATGTCGCCCTTTATTTGTTATAGAAATTTTGTAACATCAAAAAGAAACAGATGATTTTCCACAAAATTTGTCATGCTTGATCCCCCAAGTCATCATTCTGGTGGAAACCAAAAATGTTACAGTCATTATGTTTTCGGAACTTTCTTCTGAATCCAGACACCACTGTTTCAAATCCACGCAATATCCACATTTGGATTCTCTGTAACCTTTCAGAATCAAATCACTGTTGTTTTCAGAACTCAACTATTCTTTTCCTGGCCTTCAAAATCAAACTCTTCCATATATTGTTTAGATAACAAAATATAAAATTGTTTATATAACAATTTTGTTTGACTTGAGAATCATTGCCTCCTGCCTCAGAATGGATTAGATTTTGTTGTTAATTATTAAGAATTATCCGAAAGAAACCATGCTTAATTGCTTGTGATATAAATTCCTGGAAAATCAGATACGATTATTATGGGTCTCCTCCCCACTATTGTTAATGTAAAAAAGCAGTGTTAATGAAATCACTTAGCGTGTAAAAGAAATGGCATAGCCCAGTGAATCTTGGCTTCTCCAATTATTGCAACTTTCAGCTAAACACTTACAAACCATAAAGCAAAAGTTATATTTGGAGATATGCTGTTGTCTCTCCAGATGTGGTTTAGGTCAGCCTTCTAATTTAGCAGGTAGCTAGATTTTGGAGAAACTAAGGTATAACATATAGGAGGATGCCAATTGGGGTTTAAAATAATGCATAAATAGGCCTGCTGTGTCTAACAAGCTTTCTGAATAAAAGTACATGAAAAACTTTTTTTTGTTACTTTTGGGATATGGTGCATGTCTTGGTTCATTCTGAGCTTTGGGTTTCCTGACTTCATTCTTGCAGATTCAGGCTATTTGCTGGTTTTCTGTTCTAATTATATGCTCCTTTTTCCATTTTTTATATTCCTCATTTTTGTCCCTCAGTTTGTCAGACTTCTTTGTGCAATCATGGTGGTCTTCTAGTGTGGCATGGTCATTCTCTCTCAAAGTTCTTACAATGCCCACTCCTTCAACCATTTCATCCCTACTGGTAAACATTAAGTCTTGCAGAGATGACCCTCTTGTTCCCTCTTCCATTATTTGCAGAATAAGATTGTCAGTTACGCATACCACGAACCTGATCAATCTCCTACTTGCTGCAGAATTTGTTTCCCAGTTGATGTCAGGGTATTTAAAGTCCCCCGTTACTACTCTAGTGTGTTTCCTGCACAGCTTGGCTTAACTGATTTGCAAAAAGTTCATCTATTTGCTCTGCTTGATTGGGTGGCCCACACACCTATTGCAATGTTATTTCTTTTCCCCAAAATATTCATCTATTCTCTGCATTTTCACCATTAGCTCAGTTAAAACATTAGATAACTTGATTTCAGGAATCTGAGCAGTGTAGAATTAATGCCTGCTCGGTTCTATTATTCTTGACCACTCCTGCTGAAACTACATGTTTGTACAAGACCTGAATGCAACCAAGGCAATGCATCCCTTCTACTTTGCATGATATATCAAGATGACCTTTAAACAACAATTGGGAGAGGTAGTCAGAACTTCCAGAAAATCAACTTTTGGGGAAAAGACTTAGATCTACCAGAAAGTCAACTATTCTTTAACCTGTCAGGAGTGTGAGCACTTAAGAAATTTCTATGTCTCTATAAAAGTTTCATATTTTATCTGTGCACCATTTATTAAGTGATTACCTCTATCCCTCTAGTATGGAATCAATTATAATTAAAGTATTTTTAAAAAAATATAGCTTTGATGTGTATGCGTGCTTATACATTTGCATATACATTACAACACATACATGTGTGTTTATAACATTACAGTATACAGCATAGTTTCTGGGCTGGTCTCAGAATAAAAACAACATGAAACAGAATTCTTGCCAATAAAAGTTAAGCAAGCATTCTCTCTGTTATGCTTCTGCCAGCAGGCAAAAGAGTTTTTATTCTGTCTGCCTTATTGATTTGTTTTTGAATAAGGCTTTAATATGATGGGAGTTATTACTTCTTACTCTTGAAGAAGTTGAAGATTTTAATTATTAGGGTTTTAATGTTTTAATTCTAGTTTATGTTATTTTTTTAAATCCATTTTATCCATGTAATCTTATATTATCTGTACGTAAACTTATGTTAATTAGCTACACTGATTTCTGTGCAACACTTTATATACTTGCTTACAACTAGCATTCCACCAAATGTAGTGCTTAATTGCTCTAACTCTGAGGGAAGCCAATATGGAATTAGAGCCTTATTAGAGGTTACACTAAATGAAGAAAGAATGTAGGGATTACAGGTAGTCCTTGATTTATGACCACAACTGAGCCCAATCGAGCTTGCTTAGCTCCATTGCTAAGCAAGAAAGTTGTTAAGTGAGTTTTGCCCCATTTTATGACCTTTCTTGCTACAGCTGTTGAATCATCACAGTTGCTAAGTTAGAAACATGGCTGTTAAATAATTCTGGCTTCCCCACTGACTTTTGCTTGTCGCAAAAGGTGACCACATGAACCTGGGGCACTGCAACCATCATGAATACATGCTATTATCATGTGACCCTAAGGTTGCTGCAACAGTTAAGTGTGAAAAAGATCATAAAAATTTTTCAGTGTCACTGTAACTTCACTAAACAAATGGTTGTAAATTGAGGACTACCTGTAATATATTTATAGCTATATAGGAAATCTACAGCAAACTTAGCAACTTCTCAGAACAGTACCCTTAATGTAATAAGTAAACAGTTCAGAAATACACAATACATTGCATCTAGTATCTGGTAATGAAATCTATATGCTTAACTATATATATAGCATGCTACAATGTCATGGCATACCCATGGCACAAGACAGGGTCCTATATTTTCCAATATGCATGTCAAGAAAAAAAATAGACTTGTAAATAGCCATTCATCTATTTCCTGATTATAAATAAGAATTGCTTCCAAGAGCACTGCTACGCTAATTTCCTGTCTTTTTTAGTTACCTCTATAAATTGGCTAATATAATCCACACAACATCTAACATACGATTAAAAAGGTGATCATTTCTCAGCATCTTTGTGAAACTGCACATACATACAGAATTTTTATTCAGGATCCAGTTAATCGCTTTTGTTTCTCAAAAAAGCAAGTTACTGATTCTTTCAACTTTGAAAAAATAGCTACGTCTGCCTATTTAGCTGTGACGTATTTCAAGGAAGCAATTTGAGTAAACAGAATTTCCTGTAATCTTAACTTAATCCTGTAAATTATCCTCTCTTTTCTTGACCTGCAAAAGCTGATCAAATGAATGTAAAAATGGTTTATTTGCATATGTGTTAGATATCAGAATTCAGGTCTCCTTAATATGCTTTGGTTTACCCTGGTACAAAAGTCATACATATCTTGAAGAAAGTTCAGTCTTGAGATTAGACATTTTCGAATGTGCCATTCTTGCAAACAATTGGTGGATCTGCATTGCTGACTGAAGCATGAAGTTATTGGAACTCCCACGTTCTATAGAAACTGAGCTTCTTGAGTTTATCTCAAGTAAATTTCTGGTTTTAATAGTATACACATTTTTTCTCAGCTCTGGGACTGCATTCTTAGGGGCAGGAGCAACATGGCATGCCAGTTGCTAAGCCTTGTATGTCAGCTATTAACATTACTATTGTAGAATCGTGGAAATTGCCTGTGTTGCCGGCTTAAGGAGAAACCATCTGGCAAATTCAGAAGGAGGGACAGTTCCCAAGGTGGCAGAGCAGCAGGGCAATGATACAGCTTAAGACAGAAGTCTACAAATTCTTGTGTAATCTGTTTTAGAGGAAAAAAATAAAATTAAAAAATGGCATATAATTATTTAAATCAATAAAGATACGGGACAAATCTATCCAAACATACTTTCTTGTTGATGATCAGAGAATAGGAGCAAAATGTTAGTAAGATACTCTACAAAGGTAGAAAGGAAAGTGTGTGGGGACGGACAGACGGATGACTAAGGTTTCTACCTCACATAAGGACTGTCACGTATTCCTCAATACACTATAGCAGTGATGGTGAACCTTTTTGGCACCAAGTGTCCAAACCTGAACATGCATGATGTGCATGATGTGCATTATGTGCGCCAGAGTGCCAAAAACCCGAATACCAGCTTTTTTGGCTGCTTTTCAGGCCATTTTTTAGCCTGAAAACGGCCTGTTTTTTGCCCATTTTCCAGCATTCCAGTGCCCACGAAGACCAGCTTGTGACAGCATGTGTGCCCACAGAGATGGCTCTGCATGCCACCTCTGACATGCGTGCCATAGGTTCGCCATCACAGCACTATAGCTTCTTGCTTGAATTTGCTTAAATGAAACAGGTTGGACATTTGCTTGAGCTGATAGAAGTATAAAGAGAAGGCTTTCTCAAGAATGAAAGTGTACCATTCATGCCAACTGTTTGCTAATAGTTGCCTAAGACATCCTTGAATGTTGGTGCATACCTTTTCAGTTTCACATACAACTGGAAGTATCTGCCTTTAAAACCCCCCACAATTCTTTGAATTAATGCAGGGGTGTCAAACTCAATTTCATTGAGGGACGCATCAGGGTTGTGTTTTACCTTGGGGACCAGGGTGGGTGTGGCCAGCTTGACGTCACTCGTGTTGGGGGTCCTGTGGTGGCCCAAGCGCTCTGCCAGCAAAAACGGGCTCCCGAGCTCCGTTTTCAGCTGCGATGGCCTCCTGCAATCCTCTGCCAGTGAAAACGGAGCTCGAGAGGGCCACATGCAGCCTTCCCAAGCTCAGTTTTTGCTGGCAGAAGCACCGCAGGCCAGCTCTTTACTGTTTCCAGGGCAGCCCCTCAGGCCAGATCTTGCCCCCAGGTCTTGAGTTTGACACCCCTGGATTAATGCATCACTGGATGTTACTTGTCTTTGTTGGAAATTTAAAACAGGGAGTGTCTTCCAGCTGCTCCTATCAAGGATGCCAACAGCTATGAAACTGGAAGGGTGGATGAGCTCAGCACTGGTACTAATGAAATTTGGTGGGATTGTTGGGCCCTGGTAACTGCCTGAAGATCCCAAGTGTACTGTAGACACCAATTTTAAGAAATATTGTTCCAGCAAATGTACACCTCTCTTCTCCCGACTGCTTCTACTTCCCCCACTTGAAAAAAACCTGTATTACTATGTGTGTGATTTGCAATTCTGCAACAGTGCATAGAATAGAAAGTGCTGGGAAGAGAATTCACCCGAGACTTTCAGAACAAAACAAGCCTCTAGCATTTATGGTCATGAAGAGCATGAAAACATATTGGTAATGACTGTTGGAATCTCAGCAGCCAGGAGTATTTGCATCCATCTTTAGCGCATGAGAATGTCAACATCCTGCCTTGTCTGATATTATCAAAATTAAAAACAATTCACATATCTAAGAATCAATCCCTTTCAACTCAATGGAGCATTTTTTTGAGTAGACATATATAGGGCTAGGAGCAATGGTGAAATCCAATTTTTTTTTACTACCGGTTCTATGGGCGTGGCTTGGTGGGCATGGCAGGGGAAGGATACTGCAAAATCTCCATTCCCAGCCCACTCCAGGGGAAGGATACTGCAAATCCCCATTCCCACCCCACTCTGGGACCAGCCAGAGGTAGTATTTGCTGGTTCTCTGAACTACTCAAAATTTCCTCTACTGGTTCTCCAAACTGCTCAAAATTTCCGCTACTGGTTCTTCAGAACCGGTCAGAACCTGCTGAATTTCACCCCTGAACCCAACTAAAAGTAATTTCATTATTCTGATGTTGCCCGCAGGCCTTTAGATCCAAACCACAGGAAAATCTATCACCATATTAAATTAGAAATGGTATCTTTTTGATAAGCATGGTTACTAGGTGGGAGGGGGCTTTGTGAATGAATTCCAAATAGCATTTCTAAGCACAAAACCAGCTCATATTAATGTGAATTTAGATTTTTTTTCCTTGGGCCTAAATGCTACATCAAGGATGAATTTTAGGGCTCTTCTCTTATACCTCCACCTACCCCCACCTCTGCCCATCATCATAATCCCTGCAGGCCAATTTGCCTGAATGGTAGGGCACATGATTTGAAGGATGGGAGAAAATGACAGCTTGGAAAGGATTTCTTCTTACAAATTCCCCAAGGGCAGGAAAGAAATGCCCATTCAGCCTCTTTTGAGGTGACTTCCTCAGTGTAGACTCGCAGGCAGAATATTCTCAAATAATTATCCGGTATCATCTTGTATCTGTTATAATTCAAACAAAGGGAAGACTGAAAAATGCTGGATTGCGCTCTCTTTTTTTCCTAGGTAAAGAATTAAAAAAGAGCAAAGACTGTAATGTTGAGCCCACTTAATTGAGAATAATCTTCACAAAAGTCCAGGATAACAGCTATTATTTATCAATAATGGGCCAAATAAGAATAAGTAAAATTTTGACCAAGTCCAATAGGACAATCAACATGGCTGCATGGTCTTAAACAACAGATTTTTGCTGTAAAACTCTGGATGACCACTAAATGTCAGCACACATAAAAAAAAAAAAAGCTTCCTAACTCTTTGCCACCATCTGGTGATTGTTCTCAGTTTGCAGTCCAGTTTTAATAAGCCCTAGTTAGTAACAAATGCAGCTTTGTCTCTTCTTAGAAGTAGATCAGTCATTTCATCCTGTGAAACCAAGTCATCTGGTGTTTATTTGGGTTTGGCATCCATGAACAACAACTAGCAGTCAGAAGATATGATGAAAGCTTCTTAATCTCACAACACATGGACAGATTCGACCATCATTTTAATTGGGAAACTGAGCATCTTAGATCAAGCCAAGTCCCAAAAAAACCCACCAAAGAATTCCTAGAAGCCTGGCATTCAGACAAATCAGCCAACAGCAGGCACATAGAGATAAATGATACCTACATACCACTCAAAAGAGACACTCAAAAAGGAAACAAAAAGACTAAAACGTCTTCCCACTAGCAATTAGCACCCATATGAGCAGAGATTAATACTAAGATTAATACTAGACCAACAATCAAGAACTAAACAATGGCTGGTAGTTCTAGTCAAGGAACTACCAATGTAAACAAACTAACAGCAAACAACCTAATCAACCTAATCCCATCAACCTGACAAGGCAAGCCACTAGTATGTAAAATAAGAACAAACACTACTCCTTTCTAGCACTGATGATGTTACCTACTTTGGTAATGAAACATCTGCAACAAAACCATAAGCTGAGAGAGCACCAAAGACCCCCACAGTTACTTGAGTTTGGAAGTGACTTTGAAAATTTAATTCCTGTTAAAGCAACTAAAAGCAATTGAATGTTTCACTGCTTGCAGCCCATGGGAACAAGCCGTCTTGTCACATTTGGAGAGTCTGGTGCATCACATTAATTGCTCCCTTTGGAGACCAGAAGCCCATATCCATGCAAGGTCATCATTTGGCTGACTGACAGGGAAGTGTCAGGTTTATGTGGGCTAATCCCTTTTAGCCTTGTGCAGATGAGACGATGAATGTGCCATTTCAAAGATGTTACCGAGTGCAAAAGCCATTTGCTTCCATGAAACTCCTACTCAGAATTTCTTGAAAGATCTGCCCCACATATACAAATAAAAATGCACTTTGAAAATGGGCCACAGGAAGAAAGAGCAGGCCTGTGCTATGAGCTTACATAATTAGCTTTATTTTTTCAAACTTTCTTGGGAATTGTAAGGCTCGTCTATATACAGATAGTTCTCGACTTACAACCACAATTGAGTCCAACATTTCTGTTGCAAAGTGAGGCATTTGTTAAATGAGTTTTGCACCATTTTATGACCTTGCTTGCCACAGTTGTTAAGTGAATCATTGCAGTAGCATGGTTGTTAAGTGAATCTGGCTTTCCCTTCGACTTTGCTTATCAGGTCATAAAAGGTGACCTCATTACTCTGGACACTGCAACCATTATAAATATGAGTCAGTTGTCAAGCATCTGAATTTTGATCACATGACCATGGGGATGCTGCAATGGTCATAAATGTGAAAAACGGCCATAAGTCACTTTATAAAAGTGCCTTTGTAACTTTGAATGGTCACTAAATGAACTGCTGTAAATCAAGGACTACCTGTGTATTCTCAGTTCCACCCAAAGTATAATTCCTGTTATTTTATTATATTCATATAGAAAGTAGTAAATGTTTGTAGTGTAGAATGCTATTATTATACCCAGAGAACATGGATTTTTAGGTTGAACTTACTCTCGTTCCATTCTATTAGCTTTTCTCAGAGATTATTTTCATGAACAGAAGTCTATTTGCTGTAAAATTCCTCAACACAGTGGGATCAAGGATAATTAATCTGCTGATCAAACTGTCAAAGTGGCAGTTTGTCCAGCTATTATACGTTCAAAAAACTTTCTAGCAGCCTTATCTTCTCCACCACTAATGCTCATTTGATGACACAACAGTGGAACCCCTGAGAACACAGAACATTATTATTTTTCATCCTTTAAAAACAGCAGATGGGAAGCTGTTTATATTAAATGTATTTTACACAAATAAACCAGAATAGAATGAGCATTGATTCTTTTGAACCTTGGTGTTGGAGAAGAGCCTTGGGAATTCTGTGGACTGCTAAGAAAATAAACAAATGGATTGTTGAATAAATCTACCCAGAGTTCTCACTCATGGCACAAATGACGGGGCCATCCTACTTTGGGTCAAAGTTCTCTGGAGAAAGTTCTAATTCTGGGAAAGGTATAAAGAAAAGAGAAGAAGGAGACAACCATCAGCAAGGTGGATGGACTGAATTGCAATGGCAATGGCTGCATCATTAGAAGATCTGAAGGATCAGGCTAGGATGATGTTTAATGGAGAAAATGTTTATCTATATCAGTGTTTCTCAACCTTGGCCACTGGAAGATGTGTGGGCATCAA
>JANHFM010004596.1:232965-247714 GCA_032468115.1 Grayia smithii | reverse complement strand
TGCAAGGTCAGTACCCGGCGTATAAGACGACCCCCCACTTATCTGAAGATTTTAATGGGTTAAAAAGTCGTCTTATAAGCCGGAATTTACGGTAAATTGTCTGGAATAGCTTCATGAATAAAAAAGTAAATCTAATGTTGAATTCAATTGTATTAGGAAACCATTTTTAGACTATAGTTTTATACATAAAATTTGGAGTTTGACTTTATATATATTGATTTGTCATACTATATAATCTACATATAATTTACAAGATTCTCTTAAGGCATTGTTTATCATCCATAATCACCCACTCCTTTTAACAATTCCATTTCTGTTAACCAAATACCTTGAAAGTTTAATAGAGATATACTTTGAATGGAAACAAACTCTCACAATATAATATATTAATGATATATTAAAATATATTAATTATAAGATATTTTTATTTGTTATATAGTTGCCTATATTCGACTATATTTGCTTTTAGTCTGCATTATCTATTTCTATATTTTTAAAAACGTATAATTTTTTGTCTTAAAAAAGTATATATAGTTTGTAAATTAAAATGTCTGGTTTCAAATAGTTGGAACACTTGCTTCATTATTCATTATGCATGCAAAATAAGCATTTAAACAAGGCTGGGGAGCACATACACACTGAATTAAAACTTCAGCATATTTCATAGTGATCATGCCAAGTGCAGCTGATATTAATTCAGTACTTGAAAAAAATGCTTTTATACAGCTTCTTGGAATTTATTTGGCTGTTTCTTTTATATTTTAGGCTAACGTACAAAAAACATATCGCCATTCTGAAGTGATACAAACAGTACAAACTCATTTACAATCTCAGGTAGAGAAAAAAGAGGAAGAAAATAATCAACTAAGAGCAAAGTTTCAGGTTAGTTTTTTATTATTTTTGTTTCCTTAATAAACAGGTGGACATCTCTGAGTTGAGAAAGTGGTTATAGTTATTAAACTGTAATTATGTAGATTTTTATGCAAAATACAGATGATTGGGATGCTTTCTTTAAAAAAACCTTGCCTATTTGGCAATCACAAACGTATGTGCTAATAGATCACTTTAATTCCATCAAAGATTTAGAAAAGCATGTTTGTCTTAGAGACAGAAAAGACCGGTAGCTAAATGTCATAGCTCGTGAAGGCAAGTAACCAAGTTCAGATTCCAAACCAGGAATTTAAATGAATTTTCTGGGAAAAAAAGTTAGAATCTTTCCCATGACTAAATGGACAAAATTCTGAAAACTTGATTTCTTTGTGATCGCTGACATATTTCATTTAAAAATTACATTTAAATTTGAATTTTTTTCTTAGAAGAAAATGACCTCATTGTTTATTTTTAATTTACATTCTTAAAAGATTATATTCTTAAGTGTAACCACAGTTGACAGATGTTGTAAATAATGTGAACATTCTATCCATAAAGTTGTTTTATGTCTAGGTTGGTCATTTTTTTGTTGAAATTACAGAACTGTAATGGTGACATCCAGTGGTAGGAAGAAGAAAAACATATAGATTGTAACTGACATTTGTCAATAAACTGGGCAAATGGCATATCCATTTATGCCGAACTAACCTGCTTGTATTTTAACATATGAATAATTCACAATTTCCTTCCATGTAATTACAAGCAGATGCAAAAACAATACTTTTTTTGCATTTTTGGAAAGTTATCATACATTGCAGGTGGATTACATTTGACTTGGCAGGCTTCAACTTATACAGGCCTGCTCTAACCTGGCTTGTTGGTTGCAGAAATGGAAGTATAGGACATTTTTGCACTCCTTAGCTTGATTTGTTACTTGATACTGTTGTATAAAATGATTGCATTTGCACATTGCTTCTTTAAAGACAACGTTGTCCTTTGCATGTAGATACTACTTTAATTGAAATATATGACTACTGGTCACCTAGTGGATTCTATACTAGAAAAACTTGTAAAAAGCCTTCTAGACTAGGGTGATGGTGGTTTGAGCCCGAAATAAGCATAAACCTTCTGGAATTTCTGCTGTACTGTTCCAGTTAAGTTCAGCAGAAATGAAATTTGCAGCCTCCCCTCCCGTTCCTTTCCCTCCCTTCCTCTGTCATCCTACTAGTGCCATTGTCACCACAACTATTCTAGTGTGGCATATTACACTGGACCTACTCACATTTTTCCAACCTTTTTCTCTTCTTCTTCCCTTGCCCAGTTTCATTCATAATCTGGATGAAACATCTATGTTTTGCTTCAAATAGTTTTCAGTACTTGTGTGCTTCCTTTATGTTCTACAGAAAACATAAACCAGATTGATTTGATCTGATCAGAATGGCTCCCTTCTAGTATTGGATTAAAAAACCTATTATCTTTGTTTATAGGCTTATTGATAAATTAAAGATTAGGGTATAGTTCCATTTAACAGTACTTGCAAGTAACCCCTTTGAATGCAAAAAAAAAAAAAGAATTTATTTCTGAGTAGATGTGCATATGATTTACACTATTAATAAAACGGCATGACTTTTGATTGTGTACAAGACAAATAATATTTTTCCAGAAAGCAGTAGCAGAATATTTCCCTCCCTTTCTCAGGCTTGCTGTTTATCTTTGAATATAGAGTTGACGATGTATGCTTGACTCAGGTAGCCTCCATTAGTGTTCAGATTTTCAGTGCTTATTATGTCAACTAGGTATTCAAAATACTTTATCACATCTGGTACATTTTCAATAGCCTTGATGCAGTAATGGAACTTATTCACATTTAGTCATTCCCTCAGTACAACTCATCTCACAGGGTTGTAGGGAAAATAGAAGGAAAGAGTGTTAGATATGCTCATAATCTTGAGTTATTTATAAAGATAGTAAAATCAGGATATTTTTTAGAAATTAAAAATACAAATATCTTTAGTGTCTCATTAAGGTAGGTTATATGTCAATTCTAGTCAACATTCACATTCATTTTCCTGTACTCAGAACACATTTTTAAAAATTCTGTTGCAGACAATGGAGAGGAATATTGCTGAATGGAAGAGACAGGTTGGTGAATATAAGCAGAAAATTTTGGCTGAAAAGAAAAGAAAAGTAGAACGGAGGAACGCCCTGAAAAGAGCAGCTGTTGTTCAGAAACAAAGAGCTGAACAGATGAAAAAGGTTGTTGAATACTTATTTTCAAAAATGAAGGAGAAGGTTAGTAATTGTGGAAGCCGAAGTGAGTGGATAGAAGGGTGACAGAGCTGCCAATAGCAGCATAGTAGATACTTTATGAGAGTGCCCTCAACACTCCTTCAGAATTCCAGACGTGCCTGCTGGTTAAAAAATATTGCTGACATCTTCCTGAAAGGAAACTAATCATTGGCTAGTGATTTCCTAGATAGAAATTCAACTTCATATATACACATGCATATTTACATTATTTTATGATGAAATACATATAAGAGTATTGGAATGATTTATAGGTAGTCTTCAACTTAGGACCACGATTGAGCCCAAAATTTCTGTTGTTAAGTGAAACATTTTTAAAGTGAGTTTTGCCCCATTTTACGACCTTTCTTGCCATAGTTGTTAAGTGAATCACTGCAGTTGATAAGTTAGTAACCCAGTTGTTAAGTGAATCTGGCTTCCCCATTGACTTTGCTTGTGAGAAAGTCACAAAAGGTGATCATATGACCTTGGGACACAGCAATGGTCATAATACGAACCAGCAGCCAAGCATCTGAATTTTGATCACATGATCATAGGGATGCTGCAAAAGTTGTAACTATGAAAAATAGTCAAAAGTCACTTTTTCAGTGCCATTGTAACTTTGGACAGTCACTAAACAAACTATTATAAGTCAAGGACTACCTGTACTTATATCATGCAAATACATTGTTGGATATTGTCTGAAAAAATTAACTGTTTATATTCAAAGAAATCCATAAATGCATTCAGGTAATGTTCAACTAAATGATTAGAAAAAAACAGATTCGGTCTAATTTTAAGTAAGGGGACGTGGTGGCTCAGTGGCTAAGACCCTGACCTTGTCTATTGAAAGGTCGGCAGTTCAGCGGTTTGAATCCCTAGTGCTGTGTAACGGGTTGAGCTCCCATTACTTGTCCCAGCTTCTGCCAACCTAGCAGTCCGAAAGCACATAAAAAATGCAAGTAGAAAAATAGAGACCACCTTCGTGGGAAGGTAACAGTGTTCCATGCGCCATTGGCGTTTAGTCATGCCGGCCACATGACCACAGAGATGTCTTCAGACAGCGCTGGCTCTTTGGCTTTGAAACGGAGATGAGCACCGCCCCGTAGAGTCGGGAACAACTACCACATATGTGCGAGGGGAACCTTTACCTTTAATTTTGAGTAAGGAGTTGGACTGTGGGTATTATTACATGCCACAATGCTGTTTGGTCTTGCACATTTTGAAAAAGATTTGGAAAATTTTCAGATTTTGTAGGCAAATTAATTTTGTCGGGCATCCATGGGAAGCAAAAAGAAGATGGTTGCTGCTTTAATGAGCTATGTAATTAAAACATCTTTAATGCAGCTCATATATTAATTGCATCTTTTTCAGGCACTGAAAGAAGGCTTGTTTAATGAATAGCAAAAAGGTGTTATCCTGGTAAAAGATTCAAAGTGCTTGTGTTGTTTCTTCCATCTACGGCTTGAAAAAGTTGTTTTGTTTTTTATTGAGTTACATAGTTGAATGTTGTGTACCATTTATACAATTGAATGCTGTGGTACAGATAAAAGGAGTGGCAGGCCTGAAGGCCACACCAAAGATGGCTTCCAGGCCAACACCAACATCTTTGGTGTTAGGCCTTCAGGCCTGTCAAGGAAAATATTTGTAGCTCAGGGTTGAAATGAGGGTCCTTGGTGTTCTCTGAGCTTGGTTGTTTTACCAAACTAGATAACATCATCAGTGCTAGGTGAATATTGTAGCTATAGTGTGTGTGTCTGTGTGTTTTAATAATAAGCTTTCCTTAACTGTTATTTGGAACAGGTGTGTTTGTGTGTGTTTGTTGCAAGCAGTGTTCTATTGCAGACTTGTAAATAAGCATACAAGCTGGAAGATAAGGAACTAGGAGCTTTCTACTACTAGCAATCCCTGGATTTCTGCCCTTCACTCAGATTTCCCCAATAAACTGCTCAGTTTGATTCTAGACAAGGAGAAAGTCAGGAGCAAAGCATTGCTTCTTGTTCAGCCTATTTGTTCCTCTAAACAGAACTTCCAGTTACCTGTGGCAACTAGTGAAGTGTAGTTCTAATGCAAAATGCTTTCCAGGTTCCAATCGGTTTTAAAAAAACCTTATAATTCCAATAATGATCTCATTGGTGTTCTTTTGTTGATAGCAATCTCATTAGCATTTGTCAATCAGGCATTCCAGGCAGTTGAAATAGAAATATTTCTGATCAACCTTCTCTTATTCTTGCCTGTAAATTTTTGGTGGATAATGAAGAAGAAATTATCTGGGATAACAGTTAAAGGTTGAGGTCATTTCTTTGTCTTTCCTTAAAAAAAATACATTTTTGAACAAAACATTAATATTGTTCATTGAGGAAAAATATCCCTAGTATTTTGGAAAATTCCACTGTGATGTTGTTATGTTATTTTACAGTTACTCTTTAAAATGTTTTACGGGCTTTTTTTAAAAAAACTTTTTAAGTGATGCATTTATGGTGAGGTTTCAAATGTTAATCTGTATTCTACTGTAATACCTTCAAAAACTGATTTGAAGAAAAATTTCTCCTGAGCTTATGGAATTTGAAAGTTGGGGTCCTTGTAAATAAGAAGTCTAAATTTTGTATTATCTCCAGGAAATCCAGTTGTCTGAGGCGTTTTCAGCTTCTAATATCTGGAAAAGTCATCACGAGATCATAATAGAGGAAAAAATTAAGTTAGAGGTTCAGGTTGAAACTCTAAAAAAGTAAGTAAATGCCTGTGGCTGAATATTTCTCTTTTTTAAAGGGTATAACATAGCCTGTTTTCATTTTTCATGTAATGTATGTCATGTTTATAATTTCCATTCTCCTTTGGATATTTTACTTGGACGTTTGATAGGATTCAACAAAATAAAAAGAACTAAATAAATAACAAGCCCCAACTTTACAATAGAGAGGTTTTTGGATTTCAGTCATTTTCCTGTGGCCTCAATGGTTTTTAGAAATAAAACAGACTTACTGTGGGTCATTGAGTTGTCATTTTTCCTAAGCAGTGAATTAGTTTGGAAAATATCTGTTAGTCTTTTTAGTGGGGCAACAATTACACTGCCTATTAGATTTTTTTTTTTAAGACAGTGAGAAGAAGATACAAAAGTATTATCATTAGTTACCCCCTGCCCTGCTTCTGTTATGGTAGATTAGTACCTACTGTGGTTCATTTGCAAGAAATTCATTTGGAATATAAATACTCATTTGGTCACCATTGGTGACTGTAGGCAAATGAACAGGCCTTTAGAGGAAGAATAGGTTGAATGTCTCTTCTGTTAGATGACTTGGTTTCCATTGTGGCTGTTGAAAGAAGAGGTTTCTCTTTGACCATGGCCAATATTGAAAGAAGCTGGTGAAGAGAGAAAGAATCATTTTCTTCTTTTCAGCTGCTTCTGTGCAGCATTTCTTCTATAACCAGTATAATAAGGTGTTTGCCACATCATTCCATCATTAGACTGCTTCACAGAAAGTAATTTACATGCATTTCAATGCTGGTAGTAGAGAAGAGCATTTCTACTTCATTGTAATTGCAGAGAGGAAAGCTACTAAGTGCAATGAGTTAATTCTCCTGTTAGGGATTAGATACTTTTCCATCAAACTGCAAACACTGATGAAGTCAGCTGCAGCTCAAACCTTATTAAACTTGTTAGTAGAAAAGATATTGCCAGACACCTTTTTCTTCCACCATAATCGAACATGGTTCTACTATAATGCCTATAACAGGGGTGTCAAACTCACGGTGTCATGGCAGCGTCATGGGATGTATCAGGACTTTTGTCTCCTTTGCTAAACCGGATGTGAGTGTGGCCAGCATATGACGCATCCAGCCCATGGGCCGGGAGTTTGATAACCCTGATCTATAACAAGGAGCACTTGAGTTTCTGAGGTCTATAAAAATTTCCAGCTGTTGCAATAAGCGGACTGTGACATGTATGGAACTTACTGAGTGTGATAAATGGTGAAATATATCATAATTAATCTGATTAGTTACTAGGAATAGCATAAATAAAATCATATCTCTTTTCTAGTGCAGTTTTATAATGCAGTGTTTTGGAGCCATACAAACTGGGTGCCACTACAGTTTTTATTAAGTTGACTGCTTTTGTATGCACATTGGAGAAATACAGCACAACATGCCACAAAGTAGATGGACATAATATATTGCTACTCTTGAATAAATCTTAAATTCCCAATCAGTTAATTTAATTATATCTTTCTTTTTCTTATCATCAGTTAGAATAAATAGATTTTATTTATTGAAACACAATTTTCTATATATAAAGATATAAATCTAAACATCTAAAAAAGTTGCTATTGGAGATTATATTTAAACCAATTATAATTATTGCAGTGCATTTATAATTAAACACTATTACACATACTATTACACATATTAATTGCTAAAGATGTTGTATTTCAAACTTGAAAGGCAGACCACAGACCTTGTAATGGATCTAATCAGAACAGAAGAGGATGAAAGAAAGTCAGTGAACAAGATTATCCAAAAAATTAATTTTGTTGCTTCTGAAAATAAAAAGATTTCTACAGAAAATTCAAGGCTAAAGGCAAGTTATCTCTACTTTTATCTATAGTGAAGCAATACTCAGCCCAACTTCCTCAATGAAATTCCAGGAGTTCTTTCCTTAAATAATTTTACAGGACTGTCTTGATTTGCTGAAAATACACTAATGGAAGTAGACAGGTTTTTTTCCTGCCTAATCCTTCTGTGAATGTTTTGGATGGAAAGCTTTCAAAGTTCATTCTAGTTCTCAAAATGTATTTTAAGAAAGTTTTTCAGTTTAATAGGGGACTTATTCAGAAGTAAATCTAAGGTTCATCTTATAATAATTGAATGTTATATATCCTACATTTAAAAATCCCAAATGTTTTTTTTTTGAGCCATTACATTTTTCACGACCAGTGCTTATACAAGTTATGCTCAATTGTAGGCATCCCTAGCTGAATTGGAAGCAAATTTTATTACTGCAGAAGCTGAACTTGAAAATTTACATGAACAAGTGCATCAGCAAGAAGAACTGGTTGAACAGTATAAAATTCAGGTAAGTTTGCCATGAGCTTAATTTGGATTATATTATACACAATATAAAATTCAAATAAATAAATAAATATCAATTGAAGGTATGCTTTTCCTATTATTCTAGCAATCCTGCCTCAGTTTAGAGCAGGATTTTTCAGTTCATAAACCTCTTCATAAAGTTTCAGATTGTTCAACAATCCTAAAACATGTATTTTTGAAAATTTAATAAATACTACTTTCAGAAAGAGTGCTATGAAAAATAATAACAGTAATCTTTGGGAATCAATATTAACCACTTTATGGGATTCTGGTTTAGAGACCTACATCTATTGGAGCTATGCATATCATAAAAAACACACTTCATTTTGAAATAAAAACAAAGCAATCTCATACACATCATTCCATTAAAATCTTCCAAGTTGGCTGCATTGAAGAGGAAAAAATTGAAAATGGCACAAGTGCTCTGACTTTCATGTATAGGAAGTGATAAGAACACAATATGAATTCATTATTCTCTTTTTTTTTAACACCAGCTGAGCAAAATAAATGGGTGACTACATATGCACATTGTTTTCTTTCATAATTTTCATTTCTTCTACAGAATCTATTTTTGAAAAATGCATTTGGAACTTCATTGCTGTCAATTTAGCTATAGGTTTCTGTCCCAGTTCTTCAAAATCCTCTGAAATGTCTAGTGCATGATAGCACATGTGCCTGAAGTGGCATGCAGAACCATGTTGCCTGGCATGTGCGGCGTCACCTGTTCCTCTTCTGGGTTTCTAGGCGTGCATGTGCGTGTGACGATCAGCTGGTCTTTTTGCATGCAGCAGTGCCAGAAACGGGAAGAGCTGGTCTTCAGTTTTCCTGCGTGAGCATGCATGCTGGCCAGCTCATTGACATGTGCACCAGAAACCCAGAAGACTAACTGGCTGGAATCCACATGTGCACCGGAAACCGGAAGTTCATATTCGGGCATACACCCTGGACAGTCCCTCTTCCGGGTTGTGGCCCACACGCTCCCTTTTCGGCACTTGGTATTGTAGTGTCATACCTTTGTCTGTCATATTGTAAATTGCACTTTTCTCTTTTTTTGCCTGAAACTTTAGATCCCTCTAGTGTTCCATTTTTGTAATCACAAAGTCTAGGTTTCTGTTTTTTTTAATTTTCAAATTTCAGCCAGTTATCACATTCCCAATATTATATTCCCACACAGATATTACTTTATTTACTCAGTTTTTCAAAATTCTTAGCAAAAGTCTTAATATTCTAATTTTGTCTGTTCCCTTAATTCATTTAAAAGTTTCTTCAGTTAAATTCTTACTTATCTTTTTGCATTTATTTTTAAATTCTTGAGCTGTTAGTTAATTTTTCTTCTGGGATGAAGATTTACTTACCAGGTAGTTTTTAAAACTTGTTGTATGGAAAAGCTCTTTTAAATTTAAAATAATTATAAATCCAAAGGGTTTAAAAAGTGAGATAAGATGAACCCAGTGTCTTTAAGTCTCCATCACTGTTAAGAGCTTTTGATGGCTTCCTTCGTCTCTTGGTGCTGAAGAACAGCCATCTAGAGCACAAGTGGACAATCTGCGTGTCCAGAAAGTTCAGTTGAACCGTGCTTATTGTTCCTTGCTGTGTTTCCATCTCCACTACTTTGGGGAAGTTTACTTCACTGTTCCTCCCCTGGAAGTCATCAGTTTTTAGAAATAGCTTGCTAGTTCCTTCTTCTTATGGTTGAGAAAAGCGACTAGCCCAATGTCATCCAGCTGGTTTTGTGGCTATGGCGAGGCTAGAACTTACAACTTCCTGTATTCTAGTCTGATTCCTTAACCACTACACCAAATAGGATTTTGGCACCAAAGGAAGGGGATGCTAAAGAATGATCCATTTTAAGTGCCAATTATGCTAGGTTCATCACTGAGTGACATGATCCTAAATCTAGTCCAAGTAATGTTGCTATATGTATGTATTAATATATGCATATAAATAACAATAATATAAAATGTTATCCTAGGTGGCAAAATTAGAAGTGGAAGCTGAGGAACTGAGAACAAGATATGAAAAGATCATGCATGACAGCAGAACTATAACAGAAGGCAGAGATGTAGAAAGGGATGAGGTATGTGGTTCCAATCTATAGTATATTCTTTGTGTTCCATTCTTTGGTTTATGGTTTGAACTGCAGGAAAGTGAACAAAGTGACTGAACTCTTATGTTTTTTCCCTCCACTCCCAATGCCATTACGCAGATGAAGAGCCAAACGGAGGCTCGCCAGAAGGAGGTAGAATATGCCCGTGGCTTACAGAAAGCAGCTGAAGAGAAACTGCAGAAGGATCAGGAAAGCCTCCTCTCCTGCCAAAAGAGCTGCGTAGAAAAATCCAAAACCATTAGGGAGCTGCAGGTTCAGGTGCTTCGAGAATAAAACTTTCCTGCTTGATATTTAAACCAGCACCGAAAAATATTTTTTCAAAAAACTAGCAACTTGGCTCTCATCCTGAACATGGACTATAATCAACTTTTTAAAAAATGAGGGAGGTTTAAACTCCAGCTGGTTTTAACTCCAGCTAACTCCAGTTTTTCAAGGAGTTACATGTTCCAAATTGTTCTTTTCTGTTGTTTTTAAAGTAGGTGTTATATCAGATTCATTTCAAAGTGGGGATTTGGAAATAAAATGGCTCCAATAGTTTGGAACCAGTATTATTCAGAAATTAGTTGCTCTTGGGTAGGAAAGGTAGTCGGGACACAAATGAGTGTCTTTTCAGTAGTAACAATTGAACAAATACATTGCATTACACTAGGCTTTTTAAAAATATTATATACAGGTAGTCGTAACCTTATAATGGCAGTTGGAACTGGAATTTTCTTTTGCTAAATGATGATGTGTTAAAGTGAGATTGGGAAGGAATGGGAGTGTGGATTGGAAAGGGTTGGGTCATGGAGGATTTATGGGGATGGGGCACCAATCAGGAGGGTACACGGGGGCGAGGGAGGCATGGGGTTACGCAAAATAATTAATTGCTATCTATTTTGGGAACTCTGGATAGGCATGAAGGTAGCAAATAATAAAGCTGATATAATGCAAATAATAAAGCTGATATAAAGTGGAAGAATAATGTGGTAATTTATTATTTTATTATTATCCCACCTTTATAAAGGTGTCAGACATATCTAATACTTCCCTGTCCTATTTTTCCCCAACAACAACTCTGTGAAGTGAGTTATGCTGAAACTTTTCAGTGGAAGCAATGCTTCCATCCACACACCTAATTCAGGAGCCATACTTTTCAACAGCTATCTGAAAATGTCCTGACATACACTGATTACAAAATTTCAATTTTGCTGAAATTATCTTTTATCTCTTTTATTGAAGCTGTTTCAATAAGAAGTCACTATCCAAACAAACATTGTGTTTCCAAATACATGGCTGCATGCTACATAGCAATACACAAAACTTTTGAAATTCAAAAGGAGGGGTTTTTTTTGTTTATTTAGTATGCTTGTAAGTCCCTTTCCAGCAAATGTTCTCTTAGTAATTTGCATCAAAATGACTAAAGTCGCAAAACTAATTGGCATAGTAAATAAAGCATTGAAGAGTGAGTATCACACAGCAGAGCAGTGAAAAAAATGACATCACAAAAGCATATTTATATTTTAAAACCAGGATAATGTAAAAATGTCTGCTTAACAGTCCCAAAGAAGATGGACTCAGGTGAACACTTGTTGAAATAATA
The DNA here is from genome assembly GCA_032468115.1 of Grayia smithii. Taxonomy (NCBI): domain Eukaryota; kingdom Metazoa; phylum Chordata; class Lepidosauria; order Squamata; family Grayiidae; genus Grayia; species Grayia smithii. Next base: position 235,781 of record JANHFM010004596.1, on the reverse strand, counting down.
GAAAACGAGTCCATTTCCTGGCATTGTTAAGCTTAATTCAGAAGGGAAGAAGAACCAGAGCAGGATCTAATGAATTGATCCTGATGTCCATACTTTCTTGTGTGTAGGGCAGATGGGAAAGCTATTTTTGAAAACAGTTATGGGGACACTGGTTAAAATGCAGTATTCCAGGCTAATTCTGTTGACTGCCAGAAGTTCAGATTTGACTGGCTCACGGTTTACTCACCCTTCCATCCTTCTAAGGTCGGTAAAATAAGGACCCAGATTGTTGGGAGTAAAATGCTGATTCTGTAAACTGCTCAGAGAGGGCTGTTAAGCACTGTGAAGTGGTATATAAGTTTAAATGCTATTGCTATTGCGTTTCTCCCTGAACTAGATTTTCCACAATCTTAGATTTTTGTGTATTACCCTTGCAAAATACAGTCTGACTAGTTTGTATTTACAGTGGGTTTATCCACCAATATTGCAGCTAGTTTCACAGCAGTTCATTTCTATATAGCTTTGTTGGATATTATTTATCCAACATTTCTTATCTAATATTTCTCCCCCTTTTTAAGCAGATACATCAAAGTGATGAATTTTTGAAACAGCTTTCTTTGGAGGAAGAAAATTACAACATTCAGCTAAAATATGAGGAAGTTAAAAGGTAAGTGTGGTACTTGCTTTTCTTCAACACTACTTATTCCTACTTATTTCTCTGTGTGGTATTACTTACGCCTGTATATATATTTGACTTAAAAGAAAGCTAGAAGAAATTGAATTGCAAAACAAAGAACTGGAAAATCAGTTGATGAATCAAGAAGATAGCCTTCAGAAAACTGAACTGCAGTTTAAACAGAAACTTACAGAATATGATGCTTTAGCAAGACAACTAGAAGCTGCTTTGGAAGATGGAAGGAAACAGGTAAAATTAATATTGGCGGCCAAATCTTTTGTTAATGAAATTAAGAATAATATGTCTCAGATAGTTACAGATACAGATAGTTATGCAGATAGTTCTCAACTTATGACTACAATTTAGCCCAAATATCTGTTGCTAAGTGAGACACTTGTTAAGTGAGTTTTGCCCCATTTTACGACCTTTCTCACCACAGTTGTTAAGTGAATCACTGCAGGTGTTAAGTTAGTAAAATGGTTGTTAAGTGAATCTGGCTTCCCCCTTGACTTTGCTTGTGAGAAGGTCACAAAAGGAGATCACATGACCCTGGGACACTGCAACCATCATAAATCTGAGTCAGTTGCCAAGCATCTGAATTTTGATCGCATGACCATGGGGATGCTGCAGTCGTCCTAAGGTGAAAAATGGTCATAAGTCACTTTTTTCATAGATGTTGAAACTTGCGTCGTTAAGCAAACTGTTACTTTGAATGGTCACTAAATGAATTGTAAATCAAGGATTACCTGTATATGCATAACTGCAAAGCTCACATATATAATACTTCCCAATTAATTTAAATATCGTGGGGTGAATGAAATATACACACACACACACACAAACAATGATTAAAGGAGAATTATATATACAAAATCACAGAACATTTGTTATATTGCAAAAGAATTTCCTTTTCAATTTCCTTTCTCCCTTCCTGTGCAAAAGTCCTAGATCAAAACCCATCCTAATTGTTCCTCTAAACTAATTGCACATCATAACATAAGTATCTTTTGAATTTCCCGCTATTGTGAAATTTGGGTTTTTTTAAAAGGAACAAAATGGATTTAAAAATATATAAATATATTTAGTAATGTGCCTTTTGTGAAAGGAAAACGCATTTAGGAATGTGTAAAGACACAATTCAATTTTAAATTCTTAACCTATTAAGATTGTAGTGAAATGTAAAGATGGAGTGTAAAAGATGCATAAAATAGAATTATGCTTGAAATAAATTGCTCGATCTGTAACCTAGTGGTACTTATTCACATTGTCCTTTAGACAACTAAAAGAAATAGCAGTGTACCTAATCTTTACTAAGTCTAAGACAGGCCTCTCTCTATAGCTATCCTTTAAATAATTTCCATGTTAGAGAAAATCCTTTGATTCCCTTTTATTTTATCTCCATGCATGTTCTTATATAATGTATTAGACAGTTTATTCAGGTGTCCACACCTGAAGGCTGAATTAAACTGATTTATTATTTAACAGTTTAGAATCTTCTTAACCTACAGTTAGCATCTGCTTGGAGTTTGATAAGGGTCCACAGAATTCAAAGGGTGTTGGATTTAATCTGTTTGTGGCTACGTAGGTATTCTAGGCTGATTCCTTTTTTAACCCCACCCCCAGGTTCTGTAACTCCTACAGTTTGGGATGAAACATACTGAAAATCTTCTTACAGTCACCTTAATCCATGAAAAAAGAACAGCATGGAGAAAAATAAATTTTAAATCCTCCTTTTGGAAAAAAAATAATCCTGATAAACAAATAGAACCTACAAAAATGCAGTCAGAGACATAAGATAAAACTGGGTTTAAAAAAATCAAATTGCATAAAAGGGATTTTGCTGGAATATCCACAAAGGGAGTTTTTCTTTCTCTGATAATATAACAAATAGCAAGGATTAAACCAAAACTCTCTTCTGGATCACAACCTTCCTTTCTAGGAAAAAAAATGTTTCTCTAAGTCAGTGGTTCTCAACCTGTGGGTCGGGACCCCTTTCACAGGGGTTGCCTAAGTGGGGTGAGAGAAGGGGTGGCCGCCCATCTCTCTGCTCCTGCAACCCTGGCTCTTCTGTTATAGTTCCTGGAAGCCCTGCTCGGCACTCGGCTAAGCTACTCTAGGCTGCAGAGCCTTCGCTTCTTCCCAAGGTTTCGGGCACTGCCTT
>JANHFM010004596.1:219547-231260 GCA_032468115.1 Grayia smithii | reverse complement strand
GAACCAACACTAATTGCTGGCATCTGGAACTAACTGAACAGTTAGTTCAGAACACTAATTAGGTGAGCCACCAAGGATCTTGCCAGGATATTGAATTAAACCAAGGGTATTGGGGATCAGATCCCTAACAAATCATAAAGCTCATTAAGACAGATGAAGAGAAATTCAAACAAACATAACTGCAATCTTAAAATACACTTTTTAGTGAGTGTAGCCATGTATATTTATTTTATTCATTTATTTATCAAAATTTAGAAACTGCCCATCTCCCTCACAGAGAGTCACTGGGCAAATATGTAGAAATAAAATGTTTTCAAGTAAAGTATTAAAATGTAAAAACTGTAAGTTTAATTGAAGATTAATTTGTATATAAGATTAATTGAAAGGCGGGAGGAGGACCTTCATGGTGCTAACCATTGTGAGCACCAAGCAAGACAGCAGAGCCAGGTTTTGTTGTGGCCCGCCAGCTGGAAGCAGTCTCAAAGATGAGGAGGTTGGGGAGGAACTTGGGCCCCTTCTGGAGTTTGGGGAAGGCTCTGATGGATTCTCTGTGTTGGAAGCAGAGATAGAGCCAGGGCGGTCTGACACTTCCCAGCCACAAGACAGGCAAATGCCTGTGGAAGCTGAAATAAGTGGGAAGGAAGAACAGCTGGGGCCTGTTCCAGATGCACGTATGCGCAGAGCTGTTAGGAGAGGAGAACAACTGAGGATAAGGAGTCGACTCGGGAAGAAAAGCACATGTAGACGCTGAATGGCCTCTCCCTGGCTAGGGAATAAATAGAAGGAAAGGGGAGTGGTGGTTGTGGGAGACAGCCATTCAGATTTCGGAAGATATGGGCTCATCGTGTTTTGTGCCTCAGAGACTGCTTACCAGAACTTTATTTACAGCTTTGCGGCTGGAAGCTCCCGGCCTGGCAACTATCTCAAAGAACTGATAAGGTCTGTTACTGCAATTAACTCTTTGAAGGATTATTGCCTGGACTTTTTAGTGTGTGAATGTCATCAGTTCACAGAAGATAAATAAAGAAGGGGTTTTTGGGACAAGGAGTTCGTTTCTTATTTCTGCTAAGGCTGGGTCAGAACAGGTTTTTAGACATTTCCAAAAGTCCAAGAGAGTGAGGGCCTGTTGTGATCTGGGGAGAGAATGTTTCAAAGGGCAGGGGCAAAGACATAGAACTCTCTTCCTGGATCCTGCCAGTTAGACTGATGGAGTCTGGTTGATGCACTGGGGAGAAAATCATCCTGCATGTAACCTATCCCCATGCCATGTAAGGCTTTAAAAGTCATAACCAATATCCTAAATTGGACCCAGAAGCAAACCGGCACTCAGTGCAACTCACACACGGAGGTGTAACATAATCCATCCTTGGGGCATAAAGATTGTTTATGTGGCCACATTCAGTACCTTCTGGATATTTTTCAAGGGTCGTCCCATGTAGACCACGTTGTAATAGTTGAAACGGAAAAAGACTGAGTAGAGAGCCTCCTTAACCAGGAAAGACCTAAACTGACACACAACATGAAATTGAGCAAAGACCCTCCTGTACTTGTCAACACGGTTTAATAATCTTAAAGCTGAGTCTTCCAAGGTAATCATTGTTAAAATTACAGCCAGTGTTTCCTTGGACTTCTTGTGCCTAAGTATGAAGCATGCATAGAATGCTTCTGTTGCTTTTTATTGATGTGAAAATTTAGTACATAGATATGAAATAGTATCTAAATCTGCACTCATTGGGTGGGCTATAAGATCTCTGGGCTCACAAACAAATTCCCAGAGTTCCATCTTTTTTTATTTAGGAAGGAGAGACCAAATAGCTACAACGATTGAAAATCTTGCTCAGCCCTAGTTGGAGATGGCAAGGATTGAATCTGGGCCTTATACACATAAGGATATGTGCCTTTCTATTGAGCCACCATTTTTCCTTTTGACAAATGTACCAAATTTCATGTTCTTACAGGGTGTTTGGGAAATATTACTTGCATCAAGTAATCAAGTAGCTTTTTTCATCACAAAGCTTTAATTTATTTGAATTAAGCATTCCAACCAAGGCATCAGAACACTTGGAAGATATAGATCATATCTGTCTTAAAATTCTTGCTCCAATAGAATATTTCTTTCCTTTCTTGTGTAAGGACCATTAAGTTATATTTTAAGCATTTTCTGTTTTTGTTTTAGGCTGACAGTTAAAAATAAACATGAAACTAATTTTAATTCATGCACCAGCAGAGTGTCATAGAGTTAATACAGAACACATCCTTTGTTCATCTTTTTTCACAAAAACAGGAGCATATACGTGCACATGCACGTACAATGCACATATACTGAAAATACATTACAGCAAAGAGAACACATATCAGATTGTTCCACTTCAAGTACTTCTGGAAATAATTGTGAATACTATATACCTATAAACAAAACACAGGACTAATATATGTATATATGTTATAGGTGATTATAGAGCAATAATTTTTAGAACAATTAATCTGTCTTATTCTGGCTTGCCTCCAGAAGTTGTGGGTGCTCCAAAACTGGAGGTTTTTAAAAAGAGATTGGACAACAATTTGTCTGAAAAGGTATAGAGCCGTGATGGTGAACTTATAGCACGTGTGCCAGAGATGGCACACGGTGTCCTCTCTGATGGCACGCAAGCTGTTGCCCCAGTTCAGCTCTACTGCGCATGCACGGGGGATGTGGGATGTACGGGGGGGAACACATGTACGGGAGGGTGCATGCAGGGGACGTGTGCGTATATGCCAGGGGTGGGTTCTACCTACCTTTACTACCGGTTCTCTTCATGCACGCGCACGCTAATGCGCATGCGCAGACAATTTTTTACAAAAAAAAGCGCCAAAAAAAAGCGCTCTGCGAATGCGCAGAACGCTAATTTTGGGATTTTTGGAATAAACAGTGAGTTTTGGGCGCGCGGGTGGGCCCGGGTCCGGGACGCTGCGTCACGGCGTCACCGCTACCTATTCGCGCGAACCGGACCGAACCGGGAGCAACCCACCACTGGTATGTGCAGGAGGCAGGGCGTAAGCAGGGGGATGTGCATGCACAGGGGGCGCATGCACCGGGCCTGCACATTCATTGCATTTTGGGAATTTGGGCGTGCATGCTCTTTGGGTACTCAGTCTGGAAAAAGTTAGCCATCACTAGTATAATGTCTCCTGCTTGAACAAAGGATTTGACTAGAAGACCTCTAAGATTATTCCAACTCTGTTATTCATTACTATATGTTTAAAAAACCCTACCCCAAGGTCCGTCATTTGTGTAATCACTTTTAACTAGAAGTGGCTACTGCAGCCAGCACTCACAAATTGCAGCGATATTTACTAACCTGATGATAAAATAGCTGGCCTCCCTACTTGAATATATATAAAAAATATATTAAGAACTCTGAATAACTTGAAAACTTCCTTCTTCAAGCACTTGATGCTGAACATATCAATGTATACATTTGTTAGTAATGTTTATTTATCTTTTTTTTCAGCGAGATAAACGTCATGAAGTGTCTTTAAAGGAACTAGAACATAGTCTTCAAAGATCAGAAAACCAAAACCAAAGTATCCAAAACTACGTGAAGTTTTTGAAAGCCTCTTATGTAACAATGTTTGGCTAAATTTCCTTGGTTTTTTTTCACAAACTAAAGCATATTTTGGAACAGATTTTTGTCTGTTTATAGCACTGGAACTCATTGTGTTTAGGTTCCCTTCCACTGTGTTCCCCAAAGTTCATATTTTTGTTAATTTTTAGCAAAGTACCCAACATCTGCGAAAAAAATCTCTACTATGATTGTTCCAGAAAATTCTTCAGAGTGAAGAAATGCAGAAGAGGGCCAGCTATTACAACTCTGATATAGAAATCTACATTGAAGACATGGAAGTAGCAAGAACATTGGAGGAAAATAATCTCATAATACTGAAGTAACCCAACAAGTATCCTGTTTTTTTTTAAAAAAAGCTAACATTAATAAACTCAAATTCATAATTGCTGAAAATACCAATGAGGAAAAAATGGAAGAGCACAGAAGCAGCATGTGGCTATAGTAGGAACTTGATTGACATCTGAAAACCAAAGAGAGCACATATAAAAGATAGGGAAAGGGATACTTCATGAACAAGAATATATACAGATAGCCTGGAAGTAAACAGCTGGTGACAGGAAAGCCAAAACTTAGACAAACCTAGTTTTGTCAAGCGATGCTACAAACAAATATGGATCCTTCATGTATATTCAAAATTAAAAGAATCAGTTTATCTGATGCACATTAAAGATTTCAAAAGGGAACAAAGCAAAACCAGAATTATACAATTTTATTTTGGCTCAGCCTTTGAAAAGATTATGTGTTTTTCATCAGGCGATGTAAAAAGTAGAAGGCAGAGGCAGCATTGAAGTGTGAGATTATTCAGAATGATCAGGAAATAGCTATTCCTATTTTAAAAGAAAGGGAAAGGGGTTTGTAAGAAATTCTTAGTACATCTTCAATATCAGAATATTCTAGAACAAATTATGAAGAGATTATTCTGTAAACATTTAAAACAATAGAGTCACTAATAGGATTCTGCATTGATTTGTCAATATTTAGTCTTGCCTTGTTTTTTTGATCAGGTGATTTCACACCAAATTTTAAGAATGCTATAGAGTAATACGTTTTTATTTCAGCAAAGTGTTTCAGGAAGCATCTTGTGATACATTACCAAATTACTTGTTTACAGGCTGAAAGAATGACTACTGAATAGCTAATATCTGGCTTGAAAATAATACTCAAATACTGCTTATCAAATTGGGTTGAGATTCACATGGAATATCACAGATTCAAACCTGGATCCTATGCTGGCTAATAGTTAATGTGAAAAAAAAAATCTTGGAATACAGTAATTGTTGACTGCAGTGTGAAAGGGGTGTTGGTTCTTACCTGATACACTCCTCATTGGTTGGAGACATCAGCCAGGAGTGGGGTGTTGCTCGTCTATTCAGTTGATTGACTAAGCCTGAAATTGCTTCTTAAGCCCCGCCTCTGCTCTTAGAATCCGCTTTTTTGTGAAGGCTGCCGACAGGCTCAGCGTGTTGGAATGAAGAAAGAGAGAAAGGCAGCAGAAAGGAAGACCAGATGACAAAAGGGAGGGGCTGGCTGATATCTCCAACCAATGAGAAGGAGCGTATCAGGTAAGAACTAACGCCCCTTCTCCATAGTGGTTGGAGACATCAACCAGGAGTGGGATGTACCAAAGTCAAGTGTCCCCAGCACGGGTGGGCCACGTCTGGTCTCCCAATGAACCATCCAAAATCACCCGCTGTAAAACCCTTCGGCCAAATGACACCTCAGCAGAAGCGAATTAGTCCAACCAATAATAGCAAATGAAGGGTGACGGTGTCGTCCAGTTCGCAGCCATGCAAATCTCGACCCACAACGCTTGAGTGGCCTAAGCCGCTGAAGTAGCCGCACTCCTAACGGAGTGTGCTGTAATCTGTCTTGGTCGGGAAAGAGAACGCAGATCATATGCCTTGGCGATGGTATGATGAATCCACTGCCCGATAGTAGATGGAGTAACACAAGAACCCAGAGACGTTGGAACAACTGATATGAACAGAGACTCCGTCCTTTGTAGAGTTGTCGTCTGCTCCAAGTAAATTCATAGAGCCCTCATGACATCAAGCAAATGCCACTTGCATTCAAGAGGGTGGCTGGGGTCAGGACAAAAATTAGGCACAACTAGCTCCTGCATACAATGGAATGTGGAATTCACCTTCGGGACGAAGGCCAGATCAAGACGAACTACAACTCTGTCCGAATGGAACACACATAAGTCCTGACAAACTGAGAGCACCGCAATCTCTGATATCCGATGGGCTGAAGTTATCGCAACGAGGAATGCCACCTTGCACATAATAGTCTCAGGCTAGCAGTACGCAAAAGCACAGAGGTCCTGTGAGGGAAGTCAAAATGATAGAAAGGTCCCAGGTAGGATATCGATGAAGGACTGGAGGGCACAGATTTGTCGCCCTTCAAAGGAAGCGGCGGATATTAGGATGTTGTGACAATGGAGTCAAGGAGCCCGCAGATAAGACAGATGCCAACGTAGCCACCTGGCGGCAAAGAGTATTAGGAGAGAGTCTCCGTGCAAGGCCGCCCTGTAGAACCTGAGGAACCGTGGCCTGCAGAGGTACAATAGTCCGGGAATCGCACCAAAGACAAAACGCCCTCCAAGTGGCTGAATAAATCCTCTCTGTAGAAGGCCAATGAGACACCTGTATTGTTGAGATGACTGCGGTGAATAATCCTCCGCAGTCGGCACCCGCTCAGTCGCCAAGCAGTCAGACATAGCCACTGGGGGTCTGGATGGTCGATTCCCCCCCTGGCTGAGTGACCTGGCAAACAGAGGAATCTCCCATGGCGGGGCAACGGAGAGACTGAGGAGATCCACGAACCACGGATATCGTGGCCAATACGGCACCACCAACACTAGTTCCGCTTCCTCCTGCAGGATCCTCCGCACCACCCGCGGTATCAAGGGCAGGCGCAGGAAGGCATACAGGAGCCCCCGGGGCCACGGACAAGGAAGAGTGTTGACCCCTTCGGCTCCCAGAGATGAATAACGGGAAAGAAAGCGAGGCAGGTGCGTATTCCCCAAAGTTGCAAACAGGTCTATCTCCATCCGGCCCATACGTGACACCAGCATCCAAAAGATCAATGGGTGGAGTTGCCACTCAGCCTGGTCGATCGTCTGCTGGCTGAGCCAGTCCGCCGTGATGTTGGAGATCCCAGAGATATGCTCCGCTGACAATGAGAGCAGGTGCTGTTCTACCCAGAGACCAATGCATTGAGTCTCGAACATGAGGTTCTTGGAGTGAGTGCCGCCCAGGTGGTTGATGTGCTCCTTGACTGTGGTATTGTCAGTCAGAACCAGTACGTGGTGACTGACAATCAGATGGCGGAAGTGGCAGAGGGCCAGATACATGGCTCGAAGCTCCAGCCAATTGATGGGATGCCGAGCTTCCACGGCCGACCATCTGCCCTGTGCTACGTGCGACAGGATATGCGCTCCCCAGCTGGAAAGATTTATCAGTTGTCAGGGTGACATGCTGCGGATCAATAAAAACACGTCCCACCGTCAGCGCTGGGACCGTGCTACAGCTGGAGGCACGATGACTCTTGTCAGAGATGGAGCCTTCGCCGCTGGAAGGTTAACAGAAACCATTGCAGGCCTCGAAGATGCAAACGGGCCCAGGGCGTTATTTGTATGGCCGATACCATCTTCCCCAACAAGGTGGATAGGAGTGCCAGCGAACATCTATGCTGAGCCTGGACCTCCCTAACTAAATTTCTAATACTCTGCTGCCTGTCTGCAGACAGATACACCCGACCCTCCAATGAGTCAATCAGAGCACCTAAGTGAACAATCCTAGTACCCGGATCTAAATGACTCTTTTGACATTGATTGCAAAACCATGATTTGTGAGACAATCACATGTTACCTGGAGGTCCAGAGTAGCCTATAGGCGGGATGATGATAGGACCAAAATATCATCCAGTAACATTGCACCCTGATTGGTATGGATTGGAGATGGGCGGCTAAGGCCGCCAGCACCTTGGTAAAGGTACTAGGGGCCGAAGAAAGCCCAAAGGGCAAGGCTCTGTACTGGTAAGGTCTACCACCATAACAAAAACCCAAAAACTGTCTATGGGACAAAGAAATAGGGATGTGCAAATAAGCCTCAGTGAGGTCAATGGAAGAGAGGAAGTCGCCCCTCCAAACACCAGTTAAAATAGACTGAAGTGAATGCATTTTGAATCGTCTATAGACGATATAGCAGTTCAACTGCTTCAGGTCCAAAATTGGTCTCCACCCCCCTACCCTCCCGAAGACTTAGGCACAAGAAATAGCAGGGAATAAAATCCCTGACCCCACTGGTCCTAAGGCACCTCCTGGATAGCTCTAATATCCAGAAATGTTGCACCATCAGGACCTGCCTAGTAGGATTCCACGATAGTGGACACCTGATAAAAAACCTTGGGGGAGGAGAGACAAATTCCAGGGTTAGACCAGATCTTACTGCATCCCTGACCCACGAGTCCGTTGTAATAATATCCCATTGGTCAGCAAAGAGAGCTAACCTGCCGCCAATGGGGTGTGCGGACTTGGACCTAAAGCTGACAGCAGAAAGGACGACTTCCTCCTCAAAAGGGCCGCCTGCCTAGAGGGGGTTTACCTCTGGAAGGGCGAGAAGACTGCCCCCGCTGCCTACCCCCAAAAGAGGAATAAGATTGGGAAGAATAGGAACCCCAACCTTGACCTCGAGAAGAAGGCCTCCTGTAAGTGAAGGAAGAATGAGAGTCAGACCATCTGGTGGCACTAGGGAGGACTTTTCGCTTGTCTTTAGGCTCCTGAAGAAGAGGGTCCAATGCCGCACCAAACAGAGCTGAATCATCAAAGGGAGAGGAAGCCAACTGCCACTTATGGCCAGCATCCGCTTGCCAATGCCACAGCCAAAGCAGGCGATGAGCTGCCACCGATGCCACCAAGCCTCTGGCCGCAAACAGTCCTGAATTCAGAGTTGCGTCTGCAGAGAACTGCACTGCAGCAATTATCTTATTGAGGTCCTGCTGCAAGCGAACAGCAAAGGAGCTGTCAAAATGGCCACCGCCAAAGTAACTGCTGAAAACAAAGTGGCAGCAAAAAAAGGCAAATTAATGGGTGGAAATAGAGCGGAACTCCTCTGAGCTTCAACAACAGACTGCAAAATCCTCGTCAACTGAGAAGGGAAGGGAAGGAAAAAAGGGGAGAAGCAAAATTTCTGCTCCCCTCCCCCCCCGATGAGGGAAGAAGGAAGGCAGGGCGCTATAATATAGCAACCAAGGAACAGGTAAATAAGGGGAAAATTCAAAATAAACTAACACGCTACTCACAAGGTAAAATAGCCAGACAAAGACACAGAAGCAGGAGAACATACCAACACGCCTAGTCACCTGAAAGACTGAGCGAAAAAGCAGATTCTTAGAGCAGAGGCGGGGCTTAAGAAGCAATTTCAGGCTCAGTCAATCAACTGAATAGACGAGCAACACCCCGCTCCTGGCTGATGTCTCCAACTACTATGGAGAACGACTGCAAAGAAAGCAAATGCAATTTTAGGCTGTACCAACTGAAGCATCATTTCTAAATTGCAGGAAGTAATAAATTTTCATTGTTGAGACTCACAAGTAATAAATCCAATTTGGGGCACCATACTTTAAAGAAGGATCATAATGGAACAGCTTCAAAGAATGATAAGGATAATCAGGGATGAGAAACCTAAAGACAGATTGAAAGATCTGGTACGTTTAGCCTTAAGAAAAATAAACGGCGTTTTACAGATATGTGAAAGAAAATGACAAGGAAAAAGACTGAGAATGGCTCGCTTTCATTTCAGAATGGAGGATACAAAATACATTTAAGTTTCAGGAAGGCACATTGTGATTCATCTTTTTAAATTTCCTCATGAACAAACCAGTTATACACTATTAGAGGTGCTTTAATTTGGATATCTGCCCTCAGTTTTTGGTTAGTCCCATTCTGACCATCATTTTATCAGGTGTTTTTTTGGTACTCTAGGAATGCAGGTGATAGAGAAACAAAGTAATCCAGACAAGAAAGGAATGCTGGCATGATTATCATTATTGAATAGCTTTAAAATCCTCCCCAAAAAAGATATCCTACTTTGGCAATGGAGTTAATTTAGGAGGTGTTATTCACCAAGAATATTTTATCTGGGATAGCCTTTTGTCCTTTGTTCATAATATTTTCAAAGATGATGATGGTAACATAAAAAGTACATTTCCCTGATCCAGGATTGCTGTTGGCCGCACTAGTAAAATGCTCTTTGTGCTTGAATTTTGCTACTCTAGATTTTAATCCCTCTGCCTTTATGTAAATGTTTGCACTGAGTTGCCCCAGATTCTTGGGATTTTAGTATTGAAAAATGGACTTCTACCCTATTGTCCATGGTCCATATAGTCTTTGAAGACCTGAAAGACTCTGGTTTGAGAGAAGGGAAGGAATAGTGCATTATCAATTGGTTTCTCCCTGTGCTTGAGAGTTTCAAGGGGAGGAATACTCCTGCTCTCATATGCTTTTGATTTGTTAAGTGTCTGGGAAAGCAGAATTTAGAGCAGAAGCTGAAGTCTCTCAAGGCAACTTGAGGCCCCGACCTGCTTTAATCTAGTCTGCCAAATAGACTATTACTAGTGTTTCAGAACCAAGACACAATTTTTATCTCTACTTCCTAGTCATGGCATGAAGGTGCTATAAATCTTTTTGCTAAGAATGATTTGAGCCTGATAGTAGAATCTTAATGGTTTCTTTCCATAATGTGCTGCCTTGAGGAATTTCTTAAAAGATATTCTAACTTAACATCAGATTTGTTGCATTGAGAGGATGAGTGTAAGGCATCCATATTCTTCAGTAATTTACAGGTAGTCCTTGCTTAGGGATTGCCTGGTTTAGTGATCAAAATTGTGGTACTAAAAGGCTTTGGAACCAGCATTTATGACCTTTGCAGCATCTGTTTGCTCTTATTTTCACTTGCTTATTTACTCCTTCCACTGTGTCCTCAAAAAGAAAGAACACCAATTCAGCTGGAGGAAGTAGTAAGAAGCTATTGAAAAATAAAATAAAATTGAAGGCAATTGAGTTGCTGTCATGTGGTTTTTATTTAGTGACTGTACAATGACCAGCTTGCCCCAATTGCAATCGCTAAACGAAGACTATCTGTGGTAAGTTCTAGAACATTGCTTGGAACCTGAGCTTCATAACGGTGTATACAGTCAGGCTATAAAGAGGAATTGCTCTTTTATGGACTATTGCAATGTAGTTTGAAAACCTTCCAAAAATTGATTGTGGAAAATATGTCTGCTAAAGTCTTAATTGAAATGGGGCTTTTTTAGGTTCATACCTGATCACTGTAATGATACATGAGTTTCTGGGCCTGGTTTAAAGTGCTGTTTTTGACCACCAAAGAATTATTTTGAGGGGATACCAAGATCTAAGAAACAGTTTCTTCCCTCAGGCAAGAATTGTGGTTGCATGAAGTGAGATAGTAAACTGCAGCTTCCCCAGGAAGCCTTAGATATGATGCACCTGTCCTGGAGCCCCTGTGTGCATTTCCTTAGCAAAGCACCTTCCATGTTTAGGTTGAGGCTGCTGGATAAGGAAGGAAAATTAAAAGCTATCAAAAGCTGGTGAAATCCAGAAGGTTCTGACAGGTTCTGGAGAACCAGTAGCGGAAATTTTGAATAGTTCAGAGAACTGGCAAATACCACCTCTGGCTAGCCCGAGTGGGGAGGGAATGGAGATTTTGCAATATCCTTTCCCCAGGAGTGGGGAGTGAATAGGGATTTTGCAGTATCCTTTCCCTGGAGTGGGGTGGGAATGGAGATTTTGCAGTATCCTTCCCCTGCCACAGCCAGCAAGGCACGCCCACCAAGCCACGCCCACAGAATCGGTAGTAAAAAAAATGGATTTCACCACTATCAATTGTATAAGAGCAATGCTTGAATAACAAGCCAATTTTTAAGGCTGGCTTGATTATCCAATATTTATTGCTCTAAATCAGTGGTTCTCAACCTTTGGGTTCTCAACAGGGGTTGCCTAAGACCATTGGAAAACACATATTTCCGATGGTCGTAGGAACCGAGACACCACTCCTCTATCCGTCTCCAGGCGAGTCTAATAGGTC
>JANHFM010004596.1:157205-172137 GCA_032468115.1 Grayia smithii | reverse complement strand
TCTGGGTCCTCAGTTTACCTACCTCGAAAGGATGGAAGGCTGAGTAAACCTTGAGCCTGGTGAGATTCGAACCGGCATTAATTGCAGGCAGCAGGAAATAAGTGGAGACACTTAGCCAGTGCATTAGCTAATTGCGCCACCAAGGCTCTTTTGAGATTTACAATCACCTACCTTTTGAGATAAGTCAGTTTTCCTACAGAGTAACAACATATATCCTAAAGCCCAGGACTTTTTTCTCCTTTGAGAAAGGCATCTAATTTGGGGCAGGTAAGTGGGCAATTCTCTCCCTCCCCCTTTTCTCCTTATCTTTTTTTTTAAAAACAAACTTTTTTCACGCACCCAAATTATATTCACTTTTTCAATAGGACAGCTAGATTTGTTTAAGGAGCAGGGTTTTTCTGTATTCTGTTGAAAAGTATGAAAACATCCTTTTTTGTCTAAACAGTTGAAGGCATTTCATAGTGTCAGATTCTGAGAGTACAGTATTGTACCTGAGACTGTGGAAGCCGGCACACAGTTTAATTATATTGGATTTAATATATTAAAAATCTAACCCAGATAGAATGAAAAACTTGAACTAAAAAAGAAGAATGGCATTCTACTACCTTAAATGAATGTAACTGGAATTAAAGAGACCGAGAGAAGAAAGAAGGAACAGGTCTAACAATTAGAAAGAGGGAACTTAAAGAGTGAAAAGACCTTCACTTACAACCGGTCCAAATTTTTTAGCAGTTCCTATGAAAATATACAAGTTTCCAAAGTACAAAGAGGACGACAATCCTTGTCCCACTTCTTGGGTAACTTGAAAAAGAATTAACATGGCTATTTGATAGGGGAAGAACAGTATATGGCAGCAAAGAGAACACACATGGTTCTCTTAGGGACCAGCAACAAAGGATTAAGATCTACACATCAATTCCAAGCAGATCCATGAGATGGAAGGGCAGGTACCTTAAGAAGCAAAGGAGGAATCCATGTGCTCTTCAAGTGTTCCTTTTACAATAGAACACCACAGAAATACAGTATATTCTCTGGGAAAAAGAGTTCTTGTAGGGAACAGTTGTCAGGAGCAAAACATAAGAGAGCAAGAGAAATATCTGAGTTTCTCCAGTATTTATAAAAAGGTAGAAGGCAACCCACCCCCAGCAAATTCAGAACTGATGTGTCATATATATTTATCTGCAAGCCCCATAGAAAACTAATTGTGCTCAGCAAGCTTCACAGAGAATAGAATAGAATAGAATAGAATAGAATTCTTCATTGGCCAAGTGTGATTGAACACAAAGGAATTGGTCTTGGTACATACTCTCTCGGTGTACATAAAAGAAAAGATACATTCGTCATGAATCATATGGTACAACACTTAAAGATAGTCATAGGGAACAATAAGCAATTGAATCATATTCTATTCTATTCTATTCTATTCTATTCTATTCTATTCTATTCTATTCTATTCTATTCTATTGTAACAATTGCCAGTAAGTGAGGGACTAGAAGGATGGATCCTTGCTTATCATGGAAACCAATCCAGAGAATGGCAGTAGATATTCTGGGACATACTCATCTCAAGACAGCTTGTGGTAATTGATTAATTTAATTGATTCTTGTGTAATGTGTGTAATGCCACTTGATAGCCTGATGCTCTAAGCTATATTGACGCTAAAGGTATGTCAGGCTCTAATCAATCTTTTTCCTGGGATTGGTTGGCCATGGAGATCTTGATAGATATAGCAACTACTTTCTGGTCAGTCAGAAATTGTGAGCATCATACCTTAGTCATCTGCTATCAGCAAGCCATTGATTTAGTGGAGATGTTCCATGGATTTGTGTTATGATTAAAGCATTTATATAAGAATACTCCAATAATTGCCACTTGGTATCATCTAGTTTGGGGTTTCCTTCTTTTGAACTTGTGTAGGGTAGAGATGTCAGCTGCAACTCATCTGTTATCACTGGGTGGAAGAACATGGAGGTAAACATCTTTGTAGGGCATCTACAGAATATCCTGAGAAAGATAGAGTACTTTGATAGATAGCAATTAAGTACTTTAAAACTGAACAGAAAGAAGTTTGATATAATTTGCATGCCAGAGAACACACCTTTGAGCCAGGAGATCAGATGTTCGTCCTCAGACTAGTGTCCATCAACTGGACTTAAACAGCCAGAAAGGGTTCTTATCTATTAAAGAAAAGGTGGGGCAGCTGAATGATGACATGAAATTTTCAAGAACAAGGCTGAAACTTAGATTGTAGCATGTGAAAATATTCAGGCCTGTCACTCCAGGAAGTCAGTGTTGTTTAATATCACTGTGGACAATAAGGGAATTCCAAATTATATCTATTTGGGAATTTGCCAGAGGAGAAAAATTGTATGGGATCCTCCCTGATACTAAAACAAAAGGACAGTGCTTGGCTGTTATGTCAGACCTATGCTGACCTCTTCATATCATAGGCAGAGCATTTTAATCTGGCCTGAACCCCAAGCTGGAAGGAGAAATATGCTTCTATATGGATTATAGGAAACTAAATAAGAAAACAGTGATACATTCAAACTTTGCATACTTATAGTAAGTATAGTAAGTTGCAAACTTATAGTACGCTGAACTATAACCTAAGCAATCATTTTAAAGAAATGTGTAAAGTGAACATAACCCTTTTAGCCCAGATTTTAAATAAACCTGGAAAATTTGGCTAATTAAATATTATGGGTTTGTATTTTGTACTATGATAACCAAAGTGTTTGTTTTAAAATCTTTATCCAACTTGAGATAATGTTATCTAAAACATTGTCTTTTTCCATCTCAGCCTGCTAGTCAACTGAGATTGTCTGAGCTTCCATCCATATGACATTTTATGTAATGGCTCCCAACTATCTGTCCATTTTTCCATTTACGTTGCTATTAAAAGATAACATTTTTAATTTTTTTTTAAAAAATCATGAAATAATAATAATCATATATAGTACCAGTCAACAAGTGCTGCATCTGTGAAGAAGCTTAAGAAACAGTGAATTACCTGGATAGTTGCTGCAAGAAGATTGCACAGACTGACTATAAACAATGGGATGATGAAAGTATCAACAATGGTGCATTGTAAATCTGCAAGAATTATCATTTGCGTGCAAGGGAGAACTGATGGGACAATAAAATAGATAAATTCATAGAAAATTAAAAAGCTAAATTGCTGTGGGACTTTAAAATTCAAACAGACAGGCATCTGCCACATAACACCATGGACTTAACAATTGATGACAATTATTTGGAACATATTGCATTCTGCAACAATACCATCAAACATCCACATTTGCCTATCCCAGTTCCTTGGGAAGGAATCCATTAGTAGATAAAATGCCAAATCCATTCTGAACATCTGGCTGACTGCAACAAAAAATAATATATATTCTTGTTGGCATTTAAATATTCCCTTTCATTTTTTTTTCATATTCTCCAAAATCCCACTTGCTTAGATGAAAGGTATGATTTTTACTTGTATTCTTCAAAAATTTTCCCCTTTCTCTTATGGTATTAGTTGGATATGTTTAAGTTTGTTTATATGTAGGCAACATAAGATTTTCTTCTCAGTGCATAAGATATTGGAGTTATCTCTGTGTGTACCAAGAAATATACCCATGGTTCAATTTTGAAAGTATCAGACATTTACAAAAGCTTGTGGTCATTACCACAATTCAGAATGATAATATCTATATACCTACAGTATATGAACAGAAATCTAAGCAACCCTATTCTCTTAGTGAGACACTATAACTGCCTGCTAGATCAGCCTATAGAAAATTTGCATTAAGGATCACTATTCCTATGTTCTTGTCTGCAGCAAACCTTGGGCATATATTGGATTAGTTAAGGATTAGTGTGGATATTTTCTGTCCTGTTGGATTCCATGAATACAGTGGGTTTTTTTTTTAAAGGAAGAAAAAAAATAGAATCTATGCATTTCTTGCTACTGCTCTTCTACTGTTTGAGCCAGCATTGTTTTGATGTATTAACAAGTACACTGCATATTTTCCTCTGCAATTTACATAGGATTGGTCTTTTTGTTGTTGTTGTTTTATTCCTGATACAAAGAAATTAAGAGTATGATAGACTGCAAAAATGCCCATTGGCAGAAAGGGATTTATTTCTTTTGACTATGTATGCAAAGGATTGTGCTTCTAATACCATCCACTGATAAATATAAAAACTACTACGCATTCCAGACTTGTTTTAATCATAGCTGAATATTATATCTGCTCTAGCATGACAGTAGTTAATGCTAACCAGATTCATTTATAATCAATGTTTGCAGATCCACTTCACATCTGCTTTCAAGCTATAGTGATGAGGTCAATTCTGAGATTAAGTATAGTCTACCATTATCTCTTGTTTCAACTTTTTTCAAGTCAGAGTGCTTTGCTACTGTATCATTTCTTGTGGGGGGTGTTCAGGTAAACATGGAAAATAAAAATTAAGTAGGTATAGATAGATGTATTTTGATAGTGAGGATGGAAATGAGATGTAGTTTCTTCAGTAGCACCATGACATTGTCAAAATTACACTTAGCCATGAACTGTAACCATGCACCCTGTTTCTAGGCAAATTTAACTGCAAGAAACGAGGATACTTAGAGCATTAGATTTCAAGGGATAAATGCATGGAAACTTCTGGGAGATGTCAGTCTACTCATAATAAGTACTATGCTGAATTAGACAAATACCTTGTCTAGCAAAGCATTCTACCTAGAGGGGCCAGCCAACAAGTTCTGGAGAAAAAATGAAATACATTGGCAGAAAAAAATATATAAAATAATTTTGAACTGTTACTGGAAATCTGGACTATCACCCATCAAATTATAGATGAACATCTAATGAATCAAGACGTTGACTATAATATATAGTATCTAATAGATTCAAAGGGTTATCTGATATGGTGACATATTTTAAACATGGCCATTCATCCCTAGCAATACAATATAGCTGAGGTGTCAAACTCTATTTCATTGAGGGCTGCATCAGGGTTGTGCTTGGCCTTGAGGGGCTGGGGTGGGCAGGGCCAGGCTGAGTGTGACCAGTTCAACATCACTTGTGTCGGGGGTGCCTGTGTTGGCCCGAGCACTCTGCCAGCGAAAACGGAGCTTGAGAGTGCTGCCCACAGCCTTTGCAAGCTCTATTTTCGGCTACAATGGCCTTCTGCAACCCTCTGTCAGCAAAAACGGAGCTTGAGAGGGCCGCATGCAGTCCTTCCGAGCTTTGTTTTCACTGGCAGAAGCACTGCAAGTTGGTCCTTCACTGTTTCCAGGGTGGTCCCACAGGCCAGATCTAAGCCAGCCCCCAGGCTTTGAGTTTAACACCCCTGCAATACAGTATTGAACTATACTATGTATTATACACTATACTATACAATATGATAAAAAAAAATTAATAACCCTATAATTCCTTAATTCGGGGTAGAGTTGGGGACCTTCTTGATTCCTGCTTAGAATTTATGGCAGATATTTTCTCTTTGCGCCCTGATAGAGCAACATCTGCTGCCTAGGATTGAACTCTCAACCTTCCGAGTGGGAGGCAAGTATCTTCACCATTAGGCCACCATGCCTATTGTCAGCCCTGGAACCATTTTCTCCCTTGGCACTTCAGGGCTGCCACAGTGAAGAAAGTCAAGCTGTGAGAATGGGAGGAGGGAGGAAGAAGTGGCCATAATAAAATTCTTTATCCTGAGAACCAAGAGTTTTCCCATCAGCTGCACAGAGGTGGGGTCTAGGATTGAGTGACCCTTGGATTGTGACCTGATTGGATCATGTGATGGACTACATGGGCAGGGGAGGGAAAGCTCTACTTTTAGTTAGGGGAAAACCTGATGGGGGCTCAGAATCTGTTTCCCCTGATGTGCCAATATGACGTGCCTAATAAATCTATACTTTGAGGAATGTGCCTGCCTTGGAGTTTTGATTCCGTTGGGTTTGTTACTTGGAACCCTGACACATATTGTATTGTATTGTATTGTATTGTATTGTATTGTATTGTATTGTATTGTATTGTATTGTATTGTACTGTACTATACTGTATTGTATATTTGTGTGTGTGTGTGTGTCAAGTCTAATGAAATTTCTGTCTTTTATAGGAAGACCCTTCTCCTTCTTACACTATGTATAGCTGTGGGTTGTGTGCAAAGACAGCAAGAAGGTAAACATTTCTTACAGAACATTTTGAATGATCTATTAAGAGAAGGGTATAGTTTTGATTTTGTTGGTATTACCTTGAAATGTTTTTGACTTGACCGTTTATCAAAATATTAGAGAGAGTTGAAATGGATGCAGAAGTTGAAAGAAACCAGTTTAGAAATGTTGACCTTTTTGAGATTACTCACAGTTGCTTCCTATGGAATTACATATTTAGGGAAAAACTGTAAAAAAGAAATCTTGTATTACTTACTTTGATTTTCCAAATGTGTTTGGTGGCACATAATAATTGAAGCTGTACTTTTGGAGACTTTCCAAGATAACATTAGCTTATTAAACACTTATTCAGAATTTTGTTTTTAAGGCCCATCAAAGGAAGTTCTATTTTTAAAAAATTACTTCCTTTTATTACATTTTAATGTGCTGAAGATAGTTGAAAAACATGTTTATGTTATGTTACTGTTTGTATTTAGACTACAGAGAAATGGATAGATGCTTACTCTGGGAAGTTAAATTGGGAACATAGCAATTATAGGGTCCATTATATCCATTTTATGACCTATGTGTCTGGGCTCTACCATTTCATTCCTCTTGCCAATGTTGGAAAACTTTCAAGATGGAATCTTTACTTATTTTCTTAATTTAAATAATTTATATGATTGCTCTCCTCTTAACAGTGACTCTAGGTAATATACAACAGTGACTTTTGGGGGGAGTCTTGGAGCTACAGTGTCTGATTTCCCTCTTGTGAAGTTCATGGTCTCAGCTTGCTCTTCGTGGGGACAAGATATATCTTAATATATTTTCATGCCAGTTATGGATAGAAACATTTAGTTTAGGAGTTGAAAGGACTTTACTTTTCCAAGCCATTTCCTTCTCTTTCACAATTTAAGAAACAGAACAAATACTTCTCAGAGTTAGTTATAGAAAATCTAAGACTTGTAAAGAAATGTATGACATTCTGAAACACTTTGTATGTCAATTTACTTATAAGTAGAAATTCTTCTTGCATCATTTTTTTACTATTATGCAGAAGATAATTTTTTGTTGTTATCCAATGAACAAATATAAGTTTCATAGTTTTTTTATACTTATTTTAAAAAAAAACACATTTGCATATATCCATACATGTAATATGTTTTTATTAATCTTGCTCTTTTGTCCAAGAAGCCCAAGGAAATATTTATGTGGCATTTTCTTGTATCTTACTGTAGAAGAAGAAATGGCAACACCTGGGGTGCAGTTAAAACATGGATCAGCCTAGAATCTCTAAATAGCCACAAGCAGACTAAGTCCAACCCACCATGAATTCTATAAATCCTTATCTAACTCCAAGCAGGTGCTAATCACTAGTTGAGAAAATTCCTGTGCACAGGCTGTTTAACAATAAATGAGTTTAATTGGACCGTTATGTGTGGATTTGACCTTTTGACACTTGCTTTCCAACCATCCTACAAAATGAGTTAGGTTGAGAGATTAGTAAATTGACATACTGCGCTAAAGTATCATGTATTTTGCTTTGGATGAGCATAATTTGATAGGTGAAAAATATACTAAATGAGCTTCATTTTCAGGCCTACTGACTTTGGAGTTAACTGGATCCTCTTCTAAGGATTTTCTTCATAATTGTGGGTCATGAATATACTCAGAAGATTTATCTGGCCTCCAAAGAACTGTTTTTGGATTTGGGTATAAACAATCAATTTGTTTAGTTAAGAAAAAAAGTTGGAGCAGTGTTGCTTACTTTATGTTTGTAGTGGAACTCTTATTTAAGAAGCCTAAATGCAAAGCCCAAATATAGGTCTAGTTCAATAGCCTTTCTGTTATATATTTATTCTTTCAGCATTAGATGTATATATGATAAATTCAAGCAGCTATTGCTTAGCCTAAGCTTTGAGATGAGATAATCTAAAGAGATGTATTGTCTGACTTGTCTGAAAATATCAGCTTCTCTTCAGCTTCTTAGAACAGAAACTCACTTAAAATATAGAATACATTGAAGACATGTGGTATCTACAGGGGAAAAAAAAGTTTGTTGGCTTTTCTAACTATGCTTCCTTGGCAATGATGTGTCAGAGGGATAAAACACAGCACAGTTACCCTTATCCCCCACACCGTAAGAAAATGATTAATGAGTCTGCAAGCAAACAGGGAAGAAAGCATTAGTCTTCTGAAGTTGAAACAAGTCATTTTCAAGACGACAAACCATAAATATTTGTTGCAAATCTCCTTTGAGTTTTTTTTTTGGTTCTTTTTAATGTACAGAGTAAATGAAGTCAGATGCCAACATCTGTGCAGAGAAAAGAAAAAGAATAGATCCTTAATGGATTTATTTTTTTTAAAAAAGTCAAAGCACCTGGACTGGATTATATGTTCTAAAAGCATCTATTTTTTTAAAGCATCTTCTCAGAGAATTATTATAAAGAGCCGGTTTGATGTAATGGTTTAGGCACCAGACTAGAAATTCTGTGAATTCTGGTCCTGCCTTAGGCACAAAGCCAACTGTGTTACCTTGGGCCAGTCACTTTCTCTTAGCCTTAGGAAGTTGGTGATAAATAAACCAGTTTTGAAATCTTGCCAATGAAACCACTGATAGTGGTTACTCCAGGCAGTTGCCAGGAGTCAACATTGACTCAATGGCACAAAAACAAACCAAGCCAAAATCAAAACAGCATTATATTTAGAAAGGAAATTTTGAGAAGGCATGAATGTGTGGTTATAACTTTCTAGCTGTAAGTTTAGGTTGTGAAAGCTGGTTAAAAAGAAGTATACAATTGCTAAGGTACTAAGCTTCCACAGAAATCTAGTGTTACAGGTTAATTTATTTACTACTACCATACTAATAAAAAATCCCAAGATAACCTCCTTGTCTAACCCACATTCCATTTTTTTCAGAGCATTGAGTAAAATAAAGTTTAAAAAATGCTTATTTTTCCACTCAGAAATTCCCTATCTAGTGATTTTTCCTCAAACTCTGAAAATCCTTTGAGAGATTTCTTTCTTTTTTGCATTCAATCATGTCCAATTCTCAAACACTGTCTGGACAAGTCCTGCAATTTGGCAAGGCTTTTCAGAAGCATTTTGCTGTTATCTCCTTCCTAGGGCAAAGGGAAAGGACAAGTAGAAGGTCACCTCAGCAGGCTTTGTGTCTAAGACAGGGCTAGAATTTACAATCTCCTGGTTCCTGGCCTAATGGCTTAACATCAAACTGGCTTTCTATGAGAAATATAGGCCCCGCTGAAAAATAGGAAGCTAAAACATTATTGTGTTTGTTAGATTCCCGGCTTTATTTCTAATCTTTTTTTTTCAATAAGGGAAAAATAACGCTTTGAATTACAGCATGACCAATTCTGTGCAATTTTCACAAATTAAGGCTTAAATAAATTTATTTTATGCCTAAACATCCCAAGGAATTGGAAAAAATATAATGTCATCTCTCCATTCAAATTGGTCTTTCAGTGCCTCTGAATACATTGTGCTGACTCTTTGTCAATTGTAAAATACACCTCTAAGTATTATTTAACAGTCTCTTAATAGCAAAGCTAATAATACATAATTATATATTCAGTGACAATTCCAAAAGTGTAAGTGTGAATATATATGTGTAAGTCTGTTTATACAAACACTAGAAAAGGAGACAAAAATGTGCCAGTACTTAACATTTGCTGGTAATATTTTTGGTAAACTGAAGGAAGTCAAATTCAGAAATTAGGCTGAATTTTTTTGGAAAAGTCTGTGGAAATCCTTATTTTGATGAATAATTGATTTTTCATAATTTTAGTCTAATATACTAAAATGGTATGTTCTGAGGTTCCTGGCCTGAGCCCAAGAAGTAGTTTTGCAAATTACTTTTGAGGCTAAATTGTTGATTGATCCTATTAATTATTATTAAACTACCATAACTCATAGTATTGGATGCTAGGTCTTAATGTGGTTTTAATAAGTAGCTTTGCATAATTTCTGGGACTTCTTCACAGCCTCCCAACCTATGTAAGTTTTAATGTAGAACAAACCAGGCATGAAAATAGCAGTTCCACTCATTGGAACTAAATAATTCAGTGTTTTTCAACCTTGGCAAGCTTAAAATGATCGGTCTTGGGACTCAGGAATTCTGGGAGTTTAAGTTCACCCATCTTAAACTTACAAAGGTTGAGAATAATTACTTAAAAGACTGCTGAAGAAAAACAAGATGTGGATAAGAAAGAGTTCAACTTCCTTTCCCTGCTCAGTCAATTAAAAATTGACTACTTCCTTTTAAGATTGTGTATTGTATTCAGTGTTAGGGTTCCAAGTAACACCCCCAACAAAAGAAGACTCCAAGGCCAGAAGTTCCTCAAAATTCCATTTTATTAGAGATGTCATATTGGCACATCTGGGAAAACCCGAATCTGAAAGCTTCCCGGTTTTCCCCACCCAAAAGAAGTCCAAGTCCCTTCCCCTGCACCCACATATCTCTCACATGGTCCAATCAGTACAATGTCCCAACTGAAGATGCCTCCCAGTCACACCACTCCAGATGCAGGGCAGAATGTCCTTGACTCTCAGAGAAAATAATATTATGGCTAGATATCTCCCCAACTCCATACAATCCAACACCCCCCCCCAGCACTAAATGTGGCAGCCCTGAAGATCCAAAGAAAAGATGGCTTCCAGGGCTGACATTCAGCTTCTGTTGTCATCTTATATGAAAGGTGGGAGACATCTGAGATTTTCAGTGATGGGCACTTTCCTGTCACATATTTCCAATTCCTGATCCCTCCCTAACATTGTCAAATCAAGCTGATGTCTGAATGTAGAAGGGGAAGGAGAGGAGGAAAGAAGAAAGTGGAAAAGAATAGAAGAAGGGAGGGAAGGAAAAGAGGGGAGAGAGGAAGGTTTGTTGTAAAATACGGGAGATGGAATGTGGAAGATGAGCAACCCCGAGTATACCCTAATCTTTAGGATGAAGAATGAACTAATATGAAAGTTGAAAGACAACATGTATGATTAATACTTGCAGGACCACCTTCTGCCTTCTTCCCGGTGCACTCACACAGGGCCGCCCTCCTCAGGGTGCCATCGACTAGGCAATGCTGGTTGGTGGCGCCTAGGGCGAGGGCCTTCTCGGTGGGTGCACCCGCCCTCTGGAATGGGTTGCCCACCGACCTCCAGACCGCCCCTGACCTCCGCTCCTTCCGCCGGGACCTGAAGACGTGGCTGTTTCAACAGCTCCACTGACATGATCTGACACTGACATGATTTTTTAGTTTTTATATTTTAAATGGGTGTTAAATGCTTATTTTAGAATCTATTTATATGACAATTGTTTTTAAATTTTTGTGAGCCGCCCCGAGTCCTCCGGGAGAAGGGCGGCATATAAATTTAAATAAATAAATAAATAAATAAATAAATAAATAAATAAATAAATAAATAAATAAATAAATAAATAAATAACAGATAAGAGACTACATTTAAGTATGTTTATGAGAAATGAAAATAAAAAACTTTCAAAAAAAAGAAAAAATGGTTTCCAGAGCTGACATTCAGCTTCTGTTGTCATCCTATATGAAAGGAGGGAGACATCAGAGATTTTCAGTGATGGAAACTTTCCTATCACATAATTTCCATTTCCTGATCCCTCCATAACATCGTCAAGTCAAACTGATATCTGAACGTAGAGTGGAAGGAAAAAAAACACCACCTTGGAATGTAGTTTGTGATAAAGGATTCTTACCAATGAAGGGTAGAAATGGGATGATCAGAGAACTACCAATAGAGGAGCAGACCACCTGGAGGCAGATCTGAACCTTTTCAAGGGCAAATTAAAAAAAAATAAATCATTACAATTATTTTGTATAGGCAGTGATTTTGAACTTCAAAGCTGGCATTAGATCTACTGTAACAGTACCGAGTCAGCTGATATCACGAAAAGACACATATTCAGAATTGATTTTGATCTACCACAAAGATCCAGTGTAGTTATGCCTAAATCCTGTAGCTTAGCAGCATTCCTCTGCTATATGAGGCATGACAACATAGCTTATTTTTCCTTTGAGTTAGGTGAGAAAGGAATCATCACCCCCTTTGTTTTTATAACATGCAATTATTTTTGCTTTTCATTTCAGGCTGAGTATGTCTCACATACATTGAGTCTTACATTTGCTTAGTCTAATTGTTTGAAGTAGAAGGAAAAAATTACATTTTATTTTTATTTGATAAGTATAGACTGTATTTAATCTTTGAAATTAAGTCATTTGTATTTAGTTTTTTGACACATATCTATTTAGAACTTGTGCCTGTTATACTTTTTAGTTTTAAATATAGATGTATCACAAAGGAAAAGTACTTTGCTTGGCATTGGCTTTAATTAACATTTCAATAACTGAAAATAACAAAGTTTGAATTTTATTTAGTTTGCTTTCCGTAGTCTCGTGGGAGAATATACATATTCACTATTCACACAATCAGACATTTTCCTAAGGTCTATGGTTAGCAATGTTAAAATCTGTCAAAATCATTGTTGGTTACTGTTTGTTCAAATTTAATCTTTTATTATCAATTTACTACCTAAATTCCTATTTACCAAATATAGATTTTATCAATAAGAAAATTTGATAAAAGTATAGGTAGAAAACTAGCAACTTTTACAAAATTTGTGGAAATGAATGGGCTAAGTTATCCCTTTTAAAAAGTTAAAAATTAGAGGAAAAAAAATCAGTGTAAAGCTTGTTGGGAAGAAAATTGAATGTTTGTTGCTTTTGCTGAAGTAAACTCTGATTTATAAAACCTTGTGGCTTAATATCGATTCATCTTTAAGGCTCTTGTTTTTGCTGTAGCAGGCTTAACACAGCCTTCCTTCTGGCAGTCATTATGGGAATTATTATCCTCATCTAAAGGTCATAGTAATGGTCAGCCATCTGGAAATAACATTATAGTGGGATGCAAGCCCATGTAAGAGCCTATTATCTCATTTTCTAAAGTTATGTCATACATAACTGATGAGTGTTTATACTAGTATCTGCACAATTCTTATGCCCTATGTTGGTGGGAATCAGGCATGTTGCAGACCTGCATGTGACAGATTTGCATTTTACCAAACAGTGCCATTTTCAGACGTCTAAGTGAAACTGGTGCAGCAATTTGCAAAAATTGCTATAAACTATATGAGTGAATTTAAGCAAGTACTATTTTTCTTACCTCCTTTTCTTTCTTTTCTAGGCATAGATGTTCTCCATCATTTAGGCCTAAGTGGGCAAGCTATGCATCATCCAACAACAGGGTCTATGATACATTTGTCACATGCTTCATCACCTCAAGGGATTCACCTAACTGCATTTGGAGTTCTTTTATCCACTCAGACAGCCATTGAAGTTCCCATCGCTCAAGTGGGAGCAACAGCCTTAGGTTCCAATTTTGCCATACTAATTAGCTTATGCTCTTACAGAGTAAACAATGCCTTTCTTTTCAGTATTAGGAATAAAAACAGACTGCAGTTCGGTATACAGCTGCTACCAAGGAAGATAATGGTGCACACTGGAGGGAAGCACTCTGTATACTTTGATTATCGGGTTCACGACGAACAGTGGCATACATTTGCTATTGATGTTACAGAAAAATCAGTCTCCCTATATACTGAATGTGGAAGGAAACACTTCAGCAAGGAAATTCTTTCCAAAGTACAGTTTGATTCACATAGCTTATTTACCTTAGGAAGAATGAACCCCCAGTCAGTCAAATTTGAAGGTGTGTTATGTCAGCTAGATATTATCCCTTCTGCACAAGCCTTGACAAACTATTGTAAATATGTGAAACTACAGTGTCGCCAAGCTGATACATACCGATCTCATACAATTTCTCCAAGCGAGGTGGACTCAAGCAAGCTGTTGGATGAAGTAACCCAACCATTAAGTAAAAGAAAAGGTACGCTAAATCTTCATGTCAGTAAGTCAGCATTGGTCAAAGATCCTCAAGAATTGGTGGAGACAACTTCTTCCTTGACTCCTCTTTACTTAGGGAATATTACTGCCTTGTCAGAACCAAATGACGAACAAATTGTAAATGTCTCCAAAGAACATCAATATTATGTCAGCAAAAGGAAAGGAGATTCCTTGCCTCTCACAAAATTAACTTTAAATCATACAGACTCTGTGACAGAAAATATAAAAAGAAAAGCGAATTCCAATTTGCTGTTTTCCATAAAGCAGCCTAATGCCAAACATATGAAAAATACATCAAAGCCATATTTATATGAACTAATGGATATGCATCAGTTTTTAAATACAACATTGTATGAGGATTTTCATTCCGAACCTTTAATTAACCGGTTTAGCTCATGGGATGAGCATACAGTTCAGACTGATGAAATTTCTAATGCAGAAGGAAATTATGAATTTGATGCTGATTATTATGATTATGATTATGAAGAATGGGAGAGACTACTGGACATGGAAAATCTTAAGGGGCCTAAAGGAGATCCTGGACAGGTGGTAAGTGGCTTTCATTTATGGTATCTAATAAAATATAAGAAGTCTCAAGCCGAATAACAGGGATTTACCAAGGTTATTATAATGCAGGAATTTCCTGTAATTTCAGTTTTCTATGCTAATAGTGGGAATATGAGAAATAACCTAGGCTTTTGGTATTTTATAACAATGAATATTTTATTGTAGATAGATTTACTGGAAATTCTAGACCAGTGGTTCTCAACCTTCCTAATGTCGTGACCCTTTAATACAGTTCCTCATGTTGTGGTGACCCCCAACCATAAAATTATTTTCGTTGCT
>JANHFM010004596.1:137529-149357 GCA_032468115.1 Grayia smithii | reverse complement strand
CTAACCACTGCACCACCTCGACACTATCCTGTCAGAGCTGAAGAAGCTTCTTGGATGAGAAGCAAAACGTCTTCAAAAAAAAAAAAAAGTCCTGAAAAAGCACCTTTAAATGGTGATGATGTTATTGTCCATTCAGTTGTCTGGTTCAGTTTTGGTGGTTCTACGGGCCAGCTCTCTCCACGTCTTACGATCTTACTACTTACTTGAGTCAGAGGTGGGCTTCAAAACTTTTAGCAAGGGGTTCTCTGCCCAGTTGCTAGGTGGGCATGGCCATGGTGGGCATTGCCTAGTCAGCCTCCTGCACCATGGTTGAGGAGGGGCGTTTTTATCCTCCCTGGGCTCCGGAGGCTTTCCTCAAGCCTCCGGGAGGGTGAAAATGGCCTCCCCAGGCTCCGGAGCCCCTCTGGAGGCCAAAAATGAGTCCATTTCTGGCCTTCCCGAACTTCTGGTAGGCTTGTTTTTTGCCCTCCCCGAGCCTCCGTGCGTGCCCTGCACTGACCTGCATCTAAAGCGAGCCATGTGGGGATTCCTGGGAAGGGAGGGGCGGGCGGGGCCAGCCAGGAGTGGGATTTGGGGGGTTCTCCGAACCGCAGAGAATCTTAGCTAGAGGTTCTCCCGAACCCCTGCGAACTCCCAACCCTGCTTTGAGTCATTCTATGCTCTGTCAGCTTCGATGGTGTTCAGCCACTATATTCTTCGATGGCCTGGATTCCTGTTACTGTTAACTCTTCCAAAGATAATTGCTTTCTCCAGGGACTGTGCATGATGTCATGTCATACATACAGGAATGACCGAGCTGCTTTCATAATTTGCCTCAGCCTGACATGACTCCCCAGAGCTGGGTGATGCTATGAAGATGGCATTCAAGGAGAGAATCAACCTAGAATTGAGAAAAAGAAAATCCTAACAGTTAGAACAATTAACAATATCTCAGGGGCTGCCCCAAAGAAGAGGGAGTCAAGCTATTCTCCAAAGCAATGTCCTGAGGGCAGGACAAAAAGCAATGGGCAGGGGTGAAATCTAAATTTTGGTACTACCGGTTCTGTGGGCGTGGTTTGGAGGGCATGGCAGGGGAAGGAGACTGCAAAATCTTCATTCTTACCCCCCTCCAGGGGAAATTTCCATTCCCACCCCACTTCAGATGAAGGATATTGCAAAATCTCCATTCCCACCCCACTCTGGGGCCAGCCAGAGGTGATATTTCCCAGTTTTACAAACTGCTCAAAATTTCCGCTGCCGGTTCTCCAGAACCTGTCAGAACCTGCTGGATTTCACCCCTGCCTTAAGTTTTCATAGTAGAGAGACATAGTTGTTACCTTATATCATGTCTCTGTGTATGAGGTTTTACATGGTTTCCACCCCCTCCTCTGTAAAAGGGGGAGGAAATCTCTATTTTTACACAGTGTATATCCGATGTGGTCAATATAACTAAAAACACCCATGTTGTAGCTGAGAAAAATATGTGTTGAATGTATTGTTTAGTCTCTCTTTGTCAAATGGCATCCTGTGACTCATTATGCCAGCAGGATGCTTTCAAGATTCTCGACACAAGAAGAGGGCAGCGTGTTCTTTTCCTGCTCTATTGTTGGCT
This sequence comes from Grayia smithii, assembly GCA_032468115.1. NCBI lineage: Eukaryota > Metazoa > Chordata > Lepidosauria > Squamata > Grayiidae > Grayia > Grayia smithii. The sequence continues at coordinate 147,766 of JANHFM010004596.1, read as the reverse complement.
AGCTATGATTCCAAATGTAGCCATACAGACTAGTAGCCTTTGAGACCCTGAGAGACCCAATTTGCTTTTAATCTATCAAAATTGGTGGCTAACAACAGATAGTGATGGAAGATGGTGAGGGAAGGAATATTCTACTTTATGGCTGTAGTTCTTCATCATTTAGTAGAAACCCTGTTTATGTCTGTATATTTGAGATTATGCATTATTTTATATATGAGTTTTTCCTTCATTCAACTTTGTTTCATGATAATTTCTTGTCCGGGACCTAATTTAGCCCTATAATCACTTTGATTGCATTACATGCAGTTTTTCTGTCTTGTCAATATCCTTTCTGAGGTGGGATAATTAGAACTCTACACAGAATTCCAAGCTTGCAGTCACATAATAGTTTTGTATGGAAGTCTTATTATATTGGCTATTTTATTTTCAATTTACTATCAAATGATTTCAAGTAGGAAGATTGCTTTTTACATTGGCAACATGTGGCTGAAAGTTTCCTTCTGACCATAGCAATTCCAGAGTCACCTTCCTTAGCAGTTTCAACTTAGCCCAAATCCCACTATCAAATTTCCTAAACGTTGATCTTCTCTAGTGCTCTCCAGATATTTTAGATTAGGACTGTGACACTAGCAAGATTGACTGAATATTGCAGAAATGATAATCCACCAATACATCATCAAAAAAGATCCTTGTTGGCAAAGCTGGAATTGTCAGGTCATCTCCTACAGTACTGGAGAAAACAAAAACTAGTTCTACAGCTCAATATTTGGAAAAGTTGAACACTCCAACTTACTTTAGGAAAAAGATTCATCATGTTAATTGATAGAGTGGGATTTTACTGTTTGCTTCTTTGTAGGCTTGCTACTTGATTACTCAGATGTTCCATTTATTGTGTTAATGAAGATATTCTTTCATTGAATTAAAGTTTGTTTACTCAATTTTCTTTGTATTGTTGTTTTTTTATTTTTTTTGTACCAGATATGTTTTGTATGGATTTTTTCTATGTGTTACAAAGACTCAATTTGATTGCCGCAGCACAGAAATATGTTTAAATGAGTATTTGAAATGCTAAATGACTTATTCTGTATATTGATTGGTACAGCCTTCAGTTTGTAGGGTGAAGAGAAGAAGATGTCATAGTTAGTGTGAAATTGTCAGTCCTTCAAAGTTGTCCAAATCAATAAATTGATTCAAAACAGAAAAACTAGAACTAAAGCTACTCTTCTGTTAATAACCATTCATTCAATTACTGTTCAGAGTTACTGCGGCAATGAATAGATGGTAGCTGTGCCCAGTCCCTGAAGTTATGGCTGTTGCAATGCCACTGTAGTCACATGTTTAAAATTCAGGCACCTGACAGTTGTTCTGTACTTAAGACTACAGGGCTGCTTCAACTCCCCCCATCTTTCTACCCCTGCCCCTTGCCCTTTTAACTGCCTTGCACTCTGCCACTTATGCTGGTCCTGCTGTCTTGCTAGTTTTGCCACTCTGCATTTCACTGGACCGTCTGTCTATGCTCCACTGGCTCTTTTGCCCTGTCAGTCCTGCCGCACCCTGCTGACCTATCTTCTTCCTCCTAACGCTGATGAGTTGCATGCAGTCTGGCTCCTTGCGGCTCTGAAAGCTGCTTTCCATGCCAAACCTTCTTCCCAAAGCCATGCACGTGCCTCTGTCCAAATCGCACATGCCCTTGCTCAAATAATGTATGGCTTCCTTGCAAGGCTATGAAGCCTTCCAAAGCATTGTGAGAATGCTGCATCCTGATTTGGACAAGGCTGCACACAGCCCTGGAAAGAAGACATGGAGTGACCAGAAGCTGCCTTGCAAGGGCCAAGACAGGTGCACTTAGTCAGTACTAAGAAGGTGAAGATTAGTTGAAGTGTGGCAGAGGGATTGAAGCACAGCGCAGCCAAAAGGACAGTGATGGGGAGGAGATAAATGAGTAGGGGGAGTTGAAAGGGAGGCAGTTTCTTTTTTAATGGAGACTTGGGGCTGGGAGGGACCAAGCAGGGAATGGCATGGATTGGGGTCGGTTCTTACCTAGTGACTTGGTGGGATTCAGTTAATGACAGCAACTGAGACTGCCAGGGAGAAGCCTCTCTTGAATCTATTCCTAATACATTCTCTGTTTTGGGGGGCTCAAAACAAGTTTTGGACTAAGTTTAGTTGTAATGGTTTCTGAATAATTTCTTTAGATCAATGTTCATGACACCCAACATAAATAGGTTAATAATCCCTAAGAAACTTCCTTGCACAAATGAAGTTTTATCCTTGCTGTTCTTTGTAATTATGTATTTTATATTTTCCATAGGGTATTCCAGGCCCACATGGAAATCCTGGGCTACCAGGTTTGCCTGGTTCAAAGGTATGTTACACATGAATATTATAATATTGATGATTTTTCACTTAGCAGCCACGTCCATTTGCTTAACAACCAAAGGGAAAATAATATAGTATGCCCATCATGGTTGCTTTTCCACTTAACAACTTCGTTGCTTAGCAACTAAATTACTCATCCCAGTTGTGGTTCTTAAGTGAGGACTGTCTGTAAAAGCAAAACAATTATTTAAAAGGTGGTTTATGCTTTAAAAGGCAAGGCACTTTTAAAAAGTGCAGCCACTTTTAATTTTATTTTCACACAAACATTATTCAAAGAAAATATTTGAATACTGAAATAAAGGTCTTACCTCAGCATTCCTCTTTTATTTCTTTAGCAACTTCGTAAGCTTTGTTACCTGAAGGGTAAAACTACTGTTATGATTTGATAGAATCAAATCTAGTAGGCTGTTTAAAAGGGAGCTCCAGTAGCAGAAACTATTTAGATAGCTCTAGACAGCTGTATGAAATTCTGGAAAGCCTTCAACTCAGATTTAGTTAGAGCTCCTTAATAAATGAGTTACAGGATAAAAAGAACTACAGCCATTTGTTCTAATACAGTTCCTTAAGGTGGGAATCTGGCCTGTAGTGACAGGTGTTAAAAACTGCTCCTGGTCATTAAAATATATTAGATAAGCTTTGCACAGGTTAATGTAAAACAAATACCCTGTAATTTTTGAGTATATTCTAAGTATCTAGAACAGCAAATAGAGAATATTTTGGCGTATGAATCTGGGTTAGTGATGTTTGTATTAATTTGGAAATTTAGGTTTTGGAGGGGTTTTTTTGCACATTCTCCTGAAAGTTGAAAAACATGATTGATTCAAGGAGGAGGAGAATACTGCAGCAACAAATTCAAGTGTAGTGAATAAAGTTTTGACAAGGAATGGTTCCTTGTGCCTACATTTGCAGCTTCTTAATCTTCTCCTGTTCAGTGTAGGGAAGTGAAAATATAATTATGATGGAGGGTGAGGAATTAATAGGCCAGAGAAGAGGCAATTCTTCAATTGGAGCCAGAGAAGAATTTAAGGGTTAGTAGAACTTCCATCACTTTCAAGACAGTTCCTTTCCAAGTTAAGCTCAGTAGAACTTCATCAGCTTCTCTAATTAGCATGAACAGTTGTTTTTACCAAGATTATGTCAGCCTATATCAATAGTCACCAACAAATTTGAGCAGGCAGCAGAAAGAAATGTATTTTGTTAATCCGAATCTTAAATGTTCTGTGGGTTCTCAGAACACCTAACACTTAATCTCTTGTTATTGATAGGATCCGCTGCCTACTTGTAAAAAAGAAATAATAAAAATTCCACCTCTTCAAGTTTTAGAGTAATTAGAAGAAACAGATAAGATTGAAAAATGGGTTAATATTGATACATGGGTTAATATTGTATTATTTAAAAGTTATTAAGAAAAGGAAAATGAAGAAATGTCCCAAACATTACAGATCCTGAACAAAATTAGTGCAGTAAAATTTTGAAATAATTCAGTAAATGATAGTATAAATATAATGACTTCATTTTGTCATATATTTAAAAAATGGTTTAAGAGACAAAGACACTTTTTTAATATAGCTAGATCTGCGATAGCAAATCTATGGCACACATGCCTGAAGTGGCACAAGGAGCCATCTCGCCTGGCCTGTGCAGTAGCAGCCATTCCTCTTCTGGGTTTTTGGTGCACGACTGCGCGCAACAATCAGCTGCCCTTTGTGCTTGCATCAGAGCTGGTCTTCCATTTTCCGGTGTGAGCATGTGCGCTAGCCAGCCAGCTGATCGATGCGTGAAGAAGAAACCTGAAGAAACCGCAAATACATTCTCCAGCACGCGTGCTCCCTTGGGCAACTCCTATGCCTGGTCTCGGCCCAGATGAGCACATGTGCAAAGTGTGTGCACACAGTGCTCCCTTTTCAGCACTCGATGCCAAAAAGGTTCGCCATCACTGAGCTTGATCCTTTTCCAGATTTTACAAACTCTCGCTTTGCGTTTAAATAATACATTTGTATGTAAGAATGCTGTAGAAGCTAATGTTGCGGGAAGTCATTATACAAATCATGTACTTGTTCCATTTTGCTATTCAAATGACTCAAGTATATAATTCCTGTAATTTGTACAAAGTCATCATGATAGAGTGTACATGAAGCCTCTTAGACCCTCTGTATCCCTGGTCTTCACAGATGTGCTTGCACATGTACAGTGACACTACTTGAACCAAAAGTGATTCAGCTCCCTTGAGTGGATACTCCCAATTTAGAAAAATCAGTTTACAATCCTAACAAATCAGGGCAAGCGTTTCAAAAAGAACATGATTTCCAAATAGGCTTAAGAGAGGAATCAACAATGTATTACCCACAAGGGCCAGAATTAATCAAACATATATACCATTTGCCTACCTCTCAAACTAAATAAAAAATTATTGTAGTTTAAAACAGTATGCTAACACCTATAAAAATTTAACATCTATGAGATTTTTGGAAACTCTCGGAAAAGAACCTTGAAGTCAAGTAAGATATGGGGTTGTTCATTACAAACTTTCTCACTTGAAGTTGGGGGAGAAAACTTTGAAACTTTCCCATTTTACTTTGGGAGGTAAAAAGGTAATTACTTTGCCATTGCCCTAGAGGTTTGCTAACATTGGCTTTTATGCTAAAGCCGAATAAATACAGAAAAGAAAATTAGGAGAAAATTTAAGGAAAAGAAATAAGGAGAAAACAGATATTAGAATAAGAGGAAGGCAAGGGAACATAAGAAAGGAAAATATGAGTTATTGGGGATATGTTTGGATGCTTGAAGATTGAGGAGATTGAAGAATGGGGTGCTTTTTTATTGGAATAAGATAGTGGTAATTTAATTTATCCATTATGAATTATATACTTTAAACAACCAGAGAAGTATTAAATATTTCTAAAATATAGCTACTAGAACTGTGTTTTTCTCTTTTTTAAATCTAAGTCATGTATACAAACTCCTAGAAGAGCTAATGTTGTAAATTGCATGTTAAAATAATACCTCCAATATATAATGGAAATTATTTGCTTGATTAAAGTGTTATTTTATATATTTCACTGAATCTATATAGCCTTCTCCTAAATAACATATTCTCTTCTGAGTGATTTTTAGCAATAATACCGATGCCTCATATATTAATTTAATTTTGTTATCCCAGGGCCCCAAAGGTGATCCAGGGTTTTCCCCAGGAGGAGCAAAGCGTGGAGAAAAAGTAAATGATTCATGATCTAGAACTATCTAATAGAAATATTGCCCATATTCTTATTTGTACATGTAAAAACATGTAATGTTTTTACATCCAATTTACAATTATAGGAGGATTATGTAGACAAATGAAATTGTGGTTTGGAGAGTTACAAACATTTTCTGGTTAAAGCATGGGCATCAACAGAAATTCCCTGCTTTCATCAAAATGATCAAAGCAGTGTCATACTGCAAACTTAATCTCTTTGGTGGGAGAGTGACTCACAATGCATGAACAAAAGGGGAAATAAAATGATGGGTTTGTCTAATCGTTGAAAATATGGATCTCAAAATGCTACATTGGTCCATATACAGTAATGTGCTCTTGTATGGTAGTTGACTTTCTTTTGGATACCAATTAATTTTGTTTGGAAAGACTTTGGTACATCTGCAGGTTCTTTTGATTTACATTACTAAGTTAAAAACTAATAGAAATGGATACTGCATGTTTTATATTTGAAAAAAAACAATTCTATTAAGCAATGATCCTCTCTATTTATTGAAGATGTTTGCTGTTGATACATACCAGGACAGTCAAGCTGTAATCTAACTGGGATCACATTGCGATTTTATTATTACAAAATTCACAATCCAGAGCTTGATGCAAAAGAGTAGTATGTAAATGTTATCATCTCTTTTGAATTCAGATTAATTTCATGGACATGTCTGTGTAGCTTTCTTGTAAATAATATTACAACATTACATCCTTACATTATTTCCTTCAATATTTTTTCAGTGTGCTGCCATTGTATTTCCTGGTGGTTTACCATCAAAATCAGACATGATGCCATTTAATTTTTTAAAATAATAATCTGTGTTAAATGTACATCTGAAAATCAGCAAGGATCAGCTACCTACCGTACTTTGATTTAATATTTTCTGTTTCCTGGGCTTCATTCTTAATACCAGCACTTAGCAGAGTTTATAATTCTTCCATAAAAATTTACTCTGAGTGTTTCTATTTCAGAAATATAATTTAAGAAGAGTAAGGCTTGATAATGTTACTGCTGTATTACCAAAAATCAGGAATCCTTGCTAGTTCAGTGCTGTTCACACAAAGATCTGCAGGAGATTCTCTGAATCTTTGGCTTAAAGTTCCTGAAATCTGCTAATGGTAGAGGCAATGCCATGATGATGGATCATATTACAATAGTTTGAGGGCTGTGGGGAACATAGTTTTTCTAGAATATATGGTCATTCTTTGATCTGGTATCATGCTACATTAACATTATACTAAATTTATAGGGTGATACAGGACTAACAGGGCTACCTGGCATAGAGGGCCTCAAAGGTGAAAAGGTAAGATTCTTTTTTTTTTTGTATGTGTGTTTGTAGGCCATTATTAAGGTTTATAATTACAAATAATGCTCACATGTAAAAGAAATTTATTACAGATTTTAGAATCTGAGGTTGAAATTCATCAATTTCCTCAGTTTCCACTTAGCTCCATCTGCCTGCAATTAGTGCAAGTTCGAATCTCACCAGGCTCAAGGTTGACTCACCCTTCCATCCTTTCGAGGTAGGTAAACTGAGGACCCAGTTTGTTGGGAGCAATAAGCTGACTTTGTAAAAATGCCGTGGGGAGAGGGGGGGAAAGCCCTAATAAGCAGGCATATACAAGAATGAAGGCTATGGCTAAGCACACTGATTTGTGCTTAAGAAATTATAAGCCGCCCTGAGTCTCCCGAGAAGGGCAAGATATAAATTGAAATAAAAAAAATATTGCAGTGGAATTGAAGTTAAGTCCAGTATAGTCATGTGATATTTTCACTTAGCAATTGCATCAATTAAAGATAGAGTTGCTGGTCCCAAATGCAATTGGTAGTGTGAACTACCTATATTGGTTTATAAAACAGCTGTAAGTTACTTAGCACAAATGTCCATTCTATTTTTAAATAACTTCCCAACATGTAGGTTATAATGATCAGGAGTTTTGTGTAAAACTTCCAAATTGTCCTATTTGCCATACAAGCACTTCCTAGGATATTTCTTCCAAAACCAGCTTTCTTCCATTTCTATTTTATTTATTTCTCACACTATATATCTTTCCTCTGATTTTAAAGTGATTCAATTATACCAATGAAAGAATATTATAATAAATAGTATTAACTATTTTGTCACTCTAATTAAGCCTTTACACTGAACTGTAATTCAATAATCCTGATTTTTTTCCCTTTTTTTAATGTCAGGCAGAATCAAGAGTATAGCACCTATAAAAAATTTAAAACTAGAAAACTCACTCCCTATTTATTTTGCCTCTTTCATAGGACACAAACAAGGTCATCTCATCTGGATAGCATCTGATGAATCTATTTTTTTTTCCCTTAAAAAAAAAAGTACAACGAGCATGAATGATAGAAGATGCCCATCTTATTTTTTATTAGAAAATAATCAACTGACTATGCTTGAGTGATTATTTTCTATCTAACAAGGAACAAAGAATGTTAGAAAATGTGTATCCTATTACCAGTTTGGATTGTAAAAGTGGTAACAAAGGAAAATAGTTTATATATCTATTGCGTACAAAGTAAAATGGCCACTCCTTTCCCCCACCCAAATTACAAAGTTTCACTCATTTTTAATGAAATGTTCAGTGTAATAACATTATGCTGCCTGTTTTCACACTATTTTATTTAATTACTTTTATTATGGTATCCTGAGTATTTTAATAATATTTACTACATCATACTAAAAGTAGCCAATCAAATGGCTAAAACATTTTTGTTTTAAAATATTTATTTCTTTCACTTCAAACATAATACAAATGGAAAATCATGTTATATATGAGCATTAACTTGTCTGTAAACAGATGGGCAGTATAGAAATTTAGTAAATAAATAAACTGTAGTTTTCCAAATACTGCAAAATACTTTCTGGCAATGTCCTGGAGGAGGTAGGTCTGAAAGTTTTGGGCATATTTTTCACACATTGAGAGAAATTTATAGATGGGATTTGGCTTATGCAGGCCATATACTTCTATCTGTCACTTTAAATCTGCAGTGTAGATAATTGAGGTCTGTCTCCCAAATTTAGGATGTTGACCCCAAATGGAAATTAAGAGACTCATATGACTCTTGGATTGTCCATCGCTACCCTGGGGAAGGGTATCTGAGTTTCAACAAAGGAGATTTCTGAGGACCTCCAGAGAAATTGTTGGTTCTTATCAGGCTAGAAAAGCTTACAAAACTATTTCCCAGGAGTTTGGACTCTGGCAATCCACTGATGGGGAAACTGTATGTAAATGGATGCAATTCAACAATATTGTTAACCTCTCTAGGAAGGTTTGACCAATCAAGACCACACAGCTGCAATTCTTGCAATCCAAAAATTGTTGTTGCTCTCAAAATGGTTATCACTTCCAGGACTGTATCAAGTGGCTTTGGTATAGAAAGGTGACACCGTATATTGGCATTCTTTCCCAAAGCCAATCTCAAAGATTGCTTTTGGGAAATAGAATTTGGTGATCTCCCAAATGGCCATCCTATACAGAGGCTGATTTATGACAATCTGGAATAAGCATTTTGGGAATGACTGTAATTCTTGCAATTTGAGAACTGTGACCACTTCCAAAATGGCCTCGATGGCCACAAAATGGCCTACTTCCAAGATGGTATGAAATTACCTCTGCATAGATGTATAGCTTTCAACATAATTTGTCTGATCTCTCTCTCTTTTTAATAAAAGCAGCAGAGGTGGAGTGAAGGAACAGCAAAGGTGGAGATTGGTTGCTTTGCTTTCCCAAAGGCAATCTTGGAAAAGTGGAGCAAGATGGGGGAGAAAACCCAAAAGCATGGAACACAGGGTGTCTCGGGGGTAGTGAAAGGCCTGGGGAATCTGAAGCAGGCCACATATGAGCTGAAGAGGTGGTGCAGTGTAAGTCTGGGGCTGTGTTGGTCTTTCTATGGACTTTCCCACCCTGAATTACCTCTTGCTCCTTATAACAACTGCAATGAGGAAATCAAGGATTGTGGTCATTAAGTAAATCAATTACGTGAGTGCCTCACTTAACAGCCACAACTTACAACCATAATTTTTGATTCAATTGTGACTGTAAAGCAAGGACCACCTGTATTCTACAAAAATATTTCTGCCCATCTACCATCTATGAAAAATGACTAGTGTAAGCCGAAAGGTTAATGAAAAAATGTTCTGTAAATGGAGGAGACCAAAACTCTGAAAATTTTATTTATTTATATTCCATCTTTATTATTGAAAAAACATATTTAACTTGCCTTTCCCCCTCCCCCCTGGTGAGCTGGGAAAGGGTGTGAGTGTCTGGTCCAAAGTCACCCAGCTAGCCTGGTGCCTTAACCATTAGGACCATCTCCTGCCTTCCTCCCACCATCCCATGCACTCATATAGGACTGCCCTCCTCAGGGTGCCATCAACCAGACAATGTTGGCTGGCGACACCCAGGGGTAGGGCGTTCTGTGGGCGCACCCACCCTCTGGAACGGGTTACCCATCGAGCTCCGGACGGCGCACGATCTCCTTGGCTTGGCTATTCCAACAGATGGGCTAATGCTGTTTCCAGGGTTTTTATTATTTATTAACTTTGATCGCATATGGGTTTTAAATTGATTTTAACTATTATCTTAAATTGCTTTTATATG
>JANHFM010004596.1:125956-137429 GCA_032468115.1 Grayia smithii | reverse complement strand
ACAAGGTTACAGTCATACAGTCATAAGTCATAAGTGGGAGGAGGTGGGTGATAGGAACAGTGAGAGATTAATAATAACGCAGACAGTTACTAATTTGACAGCGATGAGGGAATTATTTAAAATTAAATTAAATAAATTTTAAAAATTATTAATTTTTTATTAATTTATTAATTAAAAAAGAGGTAACTATGAATCTAGACATTGTTGTGCTACATGTGCCTAAAATCCAATGAAGTTATTCAGATCCTTAAACAATGTTAATATTTGTCAAGCTGGTGATGACAAAAAAACAGATTAATGTTAAATGCAGATTGTTCTGGCAAATCAAAAGGCACACTAAAAAAACTGGTACCCAACAACAAAATTCTGGTTCCAATTACCCTCATAACCTGAGAACTATCTGTCCATATATTGAGAACATCCAAACCATCCTGCCTGTATCCCAAAGGTGCCTTTTCAAGAAGCAACTGGACTTTCTGGGGTTTTTTTGAAGACATTTCACTTTTCATTCAAGGAGATGAAGAAGCTTCTCAGATGTGAAGTGAAATGTCTTCAAAGAAAAACCAGAAAGTCCAGTTGCCTCTTGAAAAATCACCTTTGGGACAACCATAACCTGGATGAATCTCTATATACTGCCTGCCTCTAATTCAGAACTAACTACTTAAGCCTGACATTGTTATTTTGGACTGAGTCACAAACCTTTACAAAATGTTTTTGTAAAATACTATAACAACAAATTAAAAAAAATACAGTTTGCAATACCTCCATGACATCAACATTTATCTGCCTGAGGTTAGGATGAGGTTATACTGTTTGGTTATTGGTTTGTTTATCAGATTTTATCACTGAATATGAGTTCAATTCATCCACTCAGTTCCATCCTTTTGTAGTCAAATGAATTTGATACAGGCAGGCATTACAAAATGTATGTGATGTTAAAATTTATTGCATGACCAACGTTTTGTGAAGCCATAATGTAATTTGTTTGATTTTGGCTTTGCATGTTTTTAAACCCAGCCTTTTATAAAACAAGATTTATGGGTCCATATAAGAGATTTCAAACTTTGTAATGCCATAGCCTTCTACAATATAAATGAATTGTTTGACAACAAAGCCACCCTCATTAATAATTAAGGTTGAGCAAGAAATAAATCATTACATTTTCATTTATATGCCAAATAATACAAAAATATAAATTTGCAGCTTTATAAAGTTAACATTTCACTGAAAAACCCCAATAAAGCAATCCAATCTAAAAAACATATTTTAAATGAAAAGAATAAGCTTTTTTTGTTTTGTGTCATTCCTACTTTATTTTTGATGAAGATATTCTTATTTTTTGTTCCAAATTTATTTTTCATGGCTGCATGTTTTTTTATAGCAGCAACTAATCCTTATTTTGATGTCAGCTTGTCCAGACAGAGTAGAAACAAGTTCAGTCAGTGATCCAGCTTTGTGCACCAAAGGATTAGATATTGTTTGTGTGTTAAAGAAAAAAAGATTGCTGTTAAAATTCATTCCCATCCTACCTGAGCAAGCTGACAGCCATCTTGTCAAAGCAAAACACATCAGGCTTCTGAACACTGAGCTGGAACCTTGTCAGAATGTGCTTTGGACTTGATTAGGATAAAGCTGGCTGTCAGCTTATATCCAGGCAGAGTGGGAGTAAGTTTTGGTAGTAAGTTTGTTTTCCACAAATAAGCCCACTAAATCTGCAATTCCCATCAAATTTGTTCTTTTACTTTCCTAGATGGTCTAGCTTATTCATAATGACTATTCCAACTTTGTGTCTTCTGTGTATGAGGGTGCACCAGTAAAAGGTTATAGTATATATTTTCTGTTGCTTTCAATCAATATGTATGTAAGAAGGGAGACAGAAAAATATTAATAAAGTGGATTTTAGACAGTTCAAATTTTGAAATTTGAAAATTCAGTTCAAATTTTAATTGGGATTCAGACAGCTGTTGAGGTTTCTACATGTGTACAAGGGATTTTTGATCCCACAGCAAGACCCCCATGTTATTCTCCAGCCACTCACTCCGGAGAGTTGATCAAGAGAAAAATTGAATGTGAAGTAACTACTGTAAATGTCTTTCACGAAATATGTGGAAGGCATATGTGTTTATATAATTGGGAATAACATTCAAATGATATTTTAGTTGTAAAGCATGATTTTTTTTTAAAGGATAGCTAGTTAATTTGAAGAATTGCCAACCAAATTTTGAACAAATATGTAGAGGCTGCTAATTATGACAATGGGTTTAAGCATGTAATATATTATTGTGTCTTCTAGAGTTTATTCTAAACAGAACTGCTGTAAACAAGACATGACACATCAGCATGCTTCATCTGAAAATTGTTACACATTGCAAGCAAATGTGAAATTGTATTTATTGGATTTGTAGCCAATCTTTCATTCAGAAAAGAGTATACTAAAATTTTTAGATTCTAAAGTTTCTTTTGATGTATAGAGTTAATGCAATGAGATTTAAACAATAGTCAGAAAGCCTGCTTTATATTCAACTATTTAATTTATTCCAGGTGAGAATAAAAAGCATTATCTCAAAGGTGCTTTTTCAAGAGGCAACTGGACTTTATTTGTGTTTTTTTTTTAAATGTTTCACTTCTCATCCAAGAAGCTTCTTCAGCTCTGACTGGATGATGGGGAATGGAAGGATTATATGCCTTGCAGGCAGCACAGTGGGCAACGACTCTGCTAAAAGGTTGCAAATTACCAGCTGTCTGCAGGGAATATAAATCTTTCCATTCCCCATCATCCAGTCACAGCTGAAGAAACTTCTTGGATGAGAAGTGAAACGTCTTTAAGGAAAAACAAGAAAAGTCCAGTTGTCTCCTGAAAAAGCACTTTTGGGACAACCATGACCTGGGTGACTGAGAATCTCCATAGACCAAAAAAAACCATAATTCCAAAATTCAGCCTAATACAGGTAGTCCTTGACTTACAACTACAATTGAGAACAGAATTTCCATTGCTATGCAAGACAGTTGTTAAGTCAGTTGTGTCAGACTTTATGACCTTTTTCACCATGGTTGTTAAACAAATTACTGCAATTGTTAAGTGAATTGCACCATCCTTAAGGGAATCCAGCTTTATCTATTGGCTTTGCTTGTCGGAAGGCAGCTGGGAAAGTTACAAATGGTGAACACTTGACCCCCTGTACACCGCAACCATTGTAAATGCATGCCAGTTGCCAAGCAACCACATTTTGATCACATGACTTGACAAGGCTACCATGGTTGTAAATGTGAGAGACAGTTGTTAAGTCACTTTTTAAAATGCCACTGTAACTCAGAACTAAATGAATATTTGTAAGTCAAGGACTACCTGTAATTAAAATAAATTATAAGCATATGTGTTTTTCAAAAAAGCTGCATGAAATTATAGTTATACAATGACTAGAATGAGTTCTGTTCACTTTGTCAGTTTTTTCCCCTCATTTGTATGCATGTCTGAAATCATCAATTAGTAGCTGTGGTCTACTGTCTGGATTCTCAGACTGAAGTTTACTGCTGTAACTCAATATTTTCTTAAAAGCTCAAGAAAATGGGGCAGGCCACATAAAAGTACTGCAGCTGCCTGATAAGGAAGGACCTCTGTCAGCTGCAATGTCCCTTTACGTTTATAGACTAAATCACTAGCATGTACTTCCATTGTTAGCTTTAAAACCCTTTAGAATAACTACCACAAAAAGAAGGTAGATCTCCTTTATGTAGCAGAAGAGGAAGTGAAATGTGCTGATAAATGAATATGAATAGTGGAAGAATATTAATTTATGAATCACAAGAATGCATATTTATGTTCAGATCTACTTTAAGTGTGAAGGATTTGCACCTGCTCTTCAAATAACCCCTTGCTTCATTCCTCCCTTGTTTTATTGATACCGAATTTTAAGAAAGAGATAACTATTTACCTCTGTATTGTCAAGTTATTATCACATCCATTTTGCCAAAAACATCCAAAAGATGGTAATAGAATATTTTCAGATGCTTTCAAAATACTCTCCTCCAGATCAAAGTGTACACATGCATGATTTCATAATGGCCATCTGTGGGATGGGGGTGGGAAAATGGTTAAATGTGTGATGTGATCTTGTGGTGCCTATCCTTTTTATATTTCTGTTGCAATTACCTAAGGGTTGGCGCTCAAATTGTGATGTTATGTTTCATACTTTTGATAAATTCCCAGCTTTCTGTTATCTGTTCCTGGTCAATGCCTCTCTTAATTTAGACTTGAAAATAATTTGTAAATGTATGTTTGGGAGAATATGAATTCATATTATTATCAGCCCTAATCAATCTACTCCAGAATGAAGACTTCATTTATCTATGCTTGCACTATGTGGGTTATAGATGGTTGTTTCTTCTTTCGCAGGCTAAAACTGAGCGGTCACCCAGCTAGCTTCCATTCCTGAGGGAACTTATATGTCCTCACCCCTGGTCCAGCACCTTAATCATTATACTACACTAGCGCTCACCAGTAAATATACTGTATATTATTTGATTTCCCCCATAACAGTGTATTTATATTTCCCATAATATACAGCATGTTTGATCAAAAAGTTTCCCAAAACTTTCTGATCAAACATGCAAAACAAAATTATTGTGAATTATCCAACAAGTTCACATCAACTATCTTACTGAGATGCTTCTGTTGTCATAAGAACAAAATATTTCTTCTGATCTATAAAAAAATTCTAGCAAATTTCTTTTTCTAGCTAAATTCATAGAGCTCTGTGGAGAATTGTATCTGCTATAATCAAATTAGCTTCTCAAGAAGCTCTACAAAAAATTTAGGATTGGAAAATTACTTCATCTATATACAAATTTGAATAATTATAAATGTATAATTTGTATGTTATATATATAAAAAAAATCTATATTTGATATCTGCCAGGTGACATATTAGAAATTTTAGTAAGTAATTATACTGAGATAAGGATTTCTTCCTCTCTATATCAGTAATATTTTCCATTCGTACTTCGTCTTGAAATGTTGCCAAGTCTAAAAACTAAACTTGGCAAAATTCTCTTGGGAGAGTTTTAAAAAAAAGAATTGTGCTTGCTTCTGTTTATATGGGGACATATGGGAGTGTTTTAGACTTCAGTGCAACATTTGTTGTTGTTGTTTTATATCTGCAGGGTTTAATGGGATATCCAGGACCAAGAGGGATACAAGGGGAGCAAGTAAGTAAAACAATCATGATTTGATATGCTGTGTATTAATCCCAAATATTTAATAAGCTCTTCATGCTTGCTTGCTTGGCTTGTTGTCAAATGTCTTTTGTGTGAATATGGGCCAATGTTTAATCCTGCACACCAATTAAAATCTCACATATCAGACAGCTATTGCTAATCAAAATAAAAAGTGGTGATATTGTTGGTTTGAGCTCCGAGCTTGGCGATTAGGTTGCAAATGTTCCGTCCTCATTCGAGGAGACATCTTCAGTGTGCTTTGGATTGTACTAGTTTGGGGGAGTACTTCATTGATTTCAACTACAAAAACATATGTTAATGCATTAAATTTAAAAACATTTGCAAATTACTAAAATGTCCAATTGTTGTCTTGGAATAATAGAATAGAATTTATGTAAAATAATGTAATTAGTAACTAAGGCTACCTCTTGCTGTTAAAAAGAATACTAGAGGAATTATAACCGTATCATTATTCACAAATCTGTCATTACTCCAACACTCCAGAGATTTTTGAGTCACTAAAAATAGGCATTAGCCTCAGCTTTGAATTATTTCATTAGGATATTTGATAAGAGTTCAAATTAATATCATTCAGTGTCGAAAACCAACCCATTGCTACTTTCATTTCAATCTAAGTAGCAGTCATACAGCTATAGTCGGCATTAGTTTATGCACTCTGCTTTACAAATCCCACTCTTTCTCTAAAGAAAAATTACAATTTCTTTTATTTTTTCCCTATACTCTAGTCTAAATGTTTCCTAAAAAGCCAGGCTTATCTATTTTTTCAAGACCCTACAAAATGCCCATGCTCTTTCCCTCATTGTTTTTGAGTTACATTCTCCATTAGTGTAAGCTTAAATGAAGACTGGACTTATAATGAATATTTCATACTTACATAGATAATTAAACTGTATTTTTTTTCTTCTCAATTTAGGGAATTCTAGGAATGACTGGCAACCCTGGGGCTCTTGGTTACCCTGGCAGGCAGGTGCAGTAACTATACTTCAAACCTAAATTACCAGAAATAATAGTTTTTTAAAAATACATCAAGATATCCCTATCTAATTGAATTTGTTGTATCCTATTTACTGTGTGTAGTTTGTTTCCAGAGTATACTTATTGCACATAAAGGGTAGAGTTCTTCTAGAATTAATCCTATAATAGAAATATTGGTATTATATCTAATGATCAAAGAAATAAACAGGCTGCATTTTTAGAAGAAACATAAGTCAGGATTCTAAAGTCCTTGCTGGGGCAACCATTGCTTGAATTTGGCTTGCTCCACCCACAATAAACGCTTTAGAGCAATAGCATTTAGGCTTATATACTGCCCCATAGTGCTTTAGAACACTCTTTCAACAGCTTACAGTGTAGAAGTATTATTTGCATATTGTTCCCAATAATCTGAGTCTTCATTTTACTGATCTTGGAAGGATAGAAGGTTAAGTCAATCTTGAGCCCCATCAATATTGAATTCCAGGCTGTGGGCAGAGTTTGCCTGCAATACTGCGGTTTAGCCACTGCGCCACCAGGGCTCTTTATGTTATTTGTACTAGCATTCCTAGTTTATAGCTACCCCATAGTATCAGAATCATAAACCAGGGTGATTCTGTGTGATCTATGATTCAACTTTGGGAAGAGCAAGCAAGAATTGGGTTAGGAGAAGCTAGGATTTTTTTTTTATTGGCAAATTCTTGGCTTGTTAGATACGGGTAGGTGGTATGGTGAAACTTATGAATGATTGATAAAGCCAGAAATTTCTATAATTGTTGTTTTGTGAAAACACAAACAAAATATTCTAGTGGATAAAGTAGTAGTAAATAAAATTTTATCTAAAGAGTATAGAAAAACATAATGGCAAAATATCATAATAGGGAAAGATGTTAGAGGTCACTTATAGGTATTTGTTCTTTCTACTTTAAATTTATGTTAAATCTGTCTTGTTTAATTCTGCCCATACAATATCAGTCTTAATAGATAGTGATGACTATCTATTAAACAGAATACATGAAAGTATTCTTTCATGAAAGCTATGGCAATGCTAATATTTTGTACACTTATTTTTCGCTCAGTTCAAACTATATAAGAACTGCTGCATTTACACCCCCCTTCTTTTTCTGTACAAGGCTTGCCTATCACATGAGTCATTGGAGGCGCATCCTATTTTTTCAGCTTCAGATAATCATTCTGATTGGAGCAATTTTTATAATAATAACATTTCTAGGAGCTAAATGGAATATTAATTAACTTTAGGCACTTCTCTTAAGCAAAATGTTATTCAAAATGCTGGTCACGTAATCTAATACATAATTGTTTCATGGAAGAAACTACATCCTGAATCAACACTATGTTAAATCTGTTCTCAAGTGCTGTAATTTTCACAAAACAATGAACATTCTCTCTAATAAACTACAGAAGTGTAATAAAATTTCCTTTTCATAAACAGAGACTTTAGTCCAGAATTTAAAAACTACACAATATACATTTTTCTATTCTATTCAAGTTAAGGGAAACCATGCTCTTACTTACCAAGATTTCATTCTAAAAAAACCTTTTAAAAGGAAAACCCTCCCAGTAGTATAACTGAAAAAAACCCTATCATGTTAAGGAGAAGGTATATCAAAGTTGCGGTTTTCAATACATGTATATCAGAAATCAGTGCTGATTTGACACAGATGTACAGTAGCTATTTAACAAAAAGAATTTAAGAACGAAGAATTAGCACAGGAATAATTCTTGCTTTTTCAGTAATAACAGTGATGAACTAAAAAAAGTGCAATAAATAGAAGATGAGAGACAAATGCATAGGAATTAACAGCTGTCTGTGTTATGGTTCTGCAAAAACACTAACATAAGTATACTTAGAGCCCATCAGAGCTCTGTCCTTAAAGGTAAGAATAAAGTCAGCTCCCAGCTGCATAAGAAAAAAATCATATGATGCTTAAGGATGAACAGCTCCTTGTATTGCATTAATCTCCTTACTGATCTTTATAAACAGAAAAAGGAAAATTTTAATAAGAAAAATGCAAATATAATTGTCTGGATTCATTATAAAATAACAATGAATATGACTGGTGATCGCTAAAAAAGTTTTCTCATCCAGGTTACCCAGTTTAGTTTCAACTTTGTTTTTGGCTTCTGTAGCAATAGTTAAATAATAAACTATTATCATGGACATACTGAATTAGAACTTTACAATACTGTTTCATAGTTGATTCCATAACTCAATAGCAATATGCTAGCCATTCTTAAAGAACAAGAATTTAAAAGATTTGGGATGAGCATATTGGTATTATATTGATTGGGAAATATATGGAATCACATCCAAGTTAAAGTTTATTAAAAATTCTTGTAAAATCCTATTAAGCCAAATATTTTATTGAAGTAAGAGTGCAATTCTCATGACTATAGCAAAAAAGGAAATAGTACCCATACCAAAGGAATTATGTATCTTTTACAAGCCCTGTGAGAGCCATATTATATGTACCAAATGTTGACTTTCACAAACATGATTTCAAAACGTATGTCACCAACATTGCAAATTAATAATTTTAACACCTTTTAAATATATTGCTTTCTTGTTTGAAAAATAATGTAAAAGATATGTTTTCTTGTGCTAGGGTTTAGCAGGACCCGAAGGTAACCCAGGCCCTAAAGGTGTAAGAGTAAGTAAGCATTATATGCATGGCTTTGTTTGCTCAACCATAATTTAACGCAGGGTTAGAGATATTTCATGCAGAGTTATTCTTTCTGTACTCACTGATTGATTCTGATTCATAAAATGAGTTTCATTAAAATATGGTTTTTATTCTCATCCCCATTGTCTCCAATCTGTTCATGCTAATCCTTCGGTTTTGGTGTGTGTGCATACGTGAATAGAAACCTTTTTGTGCCTGATATATTGGTTTTATATTAAATCCTGATATACTAGTTTTATATCAGAAGACTACATAAATAAAGGTGTGCTTAGATGTCACTATTCAGGCTCTGCCTCTGAAGTCAAATAAAATCAGAAGTACAGATAGTCTTTGACTTATAGACTACTTTTGACCCAGTTCTGAAGTTATGACAACTCCCTCCCCCAGTCACATGACTGCATTTTGTGTGCTTGGCAATTGGTCCACATTTACAGCTGTTTGCAACATCTCACAGTCACATCACCATGTTTTACAATGTTTTTGCCAAAACCCGACATTTACTTCCATTTATTTAGGCAAAACGAGCCCAGTGTGAACAATTGGTTTACTGTGGTGTTTACTTAACAACTACTGCAAAAAGGTCATAAAATTGGTTTGATCATGTGGTGACCTCCTTTATGACCATCGCAACTTACTACTGTGAAGGGCAAACTCCACTGTAGTCATAAATTGAGGACAGGCTTCTGGGTTTCTGACATAAAGCCTGTTATCGCAGCTTTCCCCAATTTAAAATTCAAGCTACACAGCAGGCACTTATTAGGGAAAATTGCTTTTTGCCCCTGTATATTTTCCTAAATTTAGAGTTAACTTTCACCGGGAACAGTGAATCTGCTAATCAAGCAAAAGTATCTGGCCCATTTATGTATTTAGTTTACATGCCTGACTAACTTGCAAGAGTGAATTTGAGCAATGTATAAACAACAGCTACAACAATAAACCATGATGCACAATGATAAACAATGCATCTCAGTTTTTAAAAACTTATCACAGCAGCACAGCTTGCCTGACATTCTGGATTACTTAGACCTATTCCAAACATTCTGGAAACAACTGGGACTGCAGAAGTCAGAAAGTTTATGTTTTAGTTGTTTTGGTAAGCTTAAAAGATGTATATAATGTGTTGGGGAAGAAGTTTCTCATGTTCTTGTTTTTCTTATTTATAATTCCAAAGGGTTTCATTGGATCTCCAGGAGTGGCTGGGAATCCTGGACCTGAGGGAGAACGAGTAGGTTTTATAGAATATAGAATACATCTTTATTCATATTTTATAGAAATTTATGCTCCAACTCTGTTGAATGATTTCATTGTGCATGGAAACAGACTGAAAACCTGTCTAAAATGAGCAGATAGATTGTTATTTGAACTGGCTGTAATAGCTATATTATAATGCCAGTGTGTTTCCACCAGTGGTGAAATCATTTTTTTTTTACTACCGGTTCTGTGGGCGTGGCTTGGTGGGCGTGGTGTGGTTTGGTTTGGTGGGTGTGATGGGAAGGATACTGTAAAATCTCCATTCCAACCCCACTCCAGGGGAAGGATACTGCAAAATCCATGCCCTCCCCACTCCTGGGAGTAGGATATTACAAAATCTCCATTCCCACCCCACTCTGGGGCCAGCCAGAGGTGGTATTTGCCGGTTCTCGGAACTACTCAAAATTTCTGCTACCAGTTCTCCAGAACCTGTCAGAACCTGCTGTATTTCATCCCTGATACAGCACATGTGTATCTGTTCATGTCATAGCATGTCCACTGAGGGAGCAATCAATCATGCAATTTTTATTCACTGGAAGCCTGCAGCATCTTCTTCAGAAAGTTTTAAACATTTCCTCTGTTTATTAATTATCTGCAATAATGTAGGAAGGAAATGATGTCTTCAATAGATTTGGCCTAAATAGTCTGTATTTAATTTTTTTATTTTTTTTATTTGTTTATTGCAGAATTTCACAGATAAATGAAGGGTGTAAAATTAAAAAAAAGCCACAACCTTGTAATTCAAGCTCTTGTTTTTAGGAAGGGAAACTTTTCCCCCTTGATAATTATAGTGACGATGCTTAAGGACATCTCATCTTTGGCTGAGAAGAACAGAAGATGCTATAGCAGGGTTATGCAACCTGCAGCTCCGGAGCCACATGTGGCCCTTTCATCCCTCTGCTGTGGCTCCCTGTTGTTCAAAATATGCATCACAACTGCCAATGTGAGACACCTGCCGGCATGTGATTTTTTGAGGTTTTCAATCCATCTTTTTTTTTTTTTTGGAGTTCAAAATGTTTTTGTTGCATACAGAAATAAACATGCATTGTAGCAGTTCATTGATTTCATAAATGCAACACACTATAGTTTTTTTATACATAGCACAAAAGTAAAAAACAATATATTTCTATTTCTATTTATTTCAACTTATATCCCGCCCTTCTCCGGAGACTCAGGGCGGCTTACAGTTTTGAGCGCAACTCAAGTGCTCAGCAATTTCCTTCATTCCTTGTATGTGCCTGCTTCCAAGCGGCATTTTTACAAAGTCAGCTTATTGCCCCCAACAATCTGGGTCCTCAGTTTACCTACCCT